>JAQQPU010000377.1:81474-118140 GCA_029168905.1 Artemia sp. Kazakhstan ARC1039
TAGCCCAAGAAGGGAATGTTGATTCAGTGCTAGAAATTTTGGGTATGGTAGTTTACGGTTTGGAAGAGAAAACATGCAAAAATAGAGAGAACCAGGCTATTATAATATTAAATGATGAAGAATGTAGGATTAAAAGGGAGGAACTTTGGGAGGCACTGAAGGTATTGAAATTAAATGAAGAAGGAGATGATTTTCAACAACTGCATCAGAATTACAAGAATTATAAGTAAAAAAAGGAAGTTTGAGACTGAAAAAGCTGAATGGCTAAAGTCAGTCTTTAGAAACAATGAATCAAAAGAGTTTTGGAAGCTTTCAAAAAAATCAACTGCGAATACAGGTGAAGAAAAAGGTACAATCGAGGCACCAAGATGGCCGGAATACTTAGAAAATAAGGAATTAGAAGAAATTAGGAGCTACACATCCGCTGGAGATTTAATGAGCGTGGAAATGTTTGAGGAAAAAATTATAGAGAGACCATTGAAGAAAGAGGACTACTAATTCTTAAAATATGTCACCTACGATGAAACAGTTAAGACCATGAACAAAATGTAGGTTTATTCAGCTCCTGGTTTAGACGGAATCCCAATGTAAGCATGTAAATGGGTAAAAGTATGGGTTATCCAAATCATCGCTATAAAATTTTCAACGATTATCAACAGCCCCCAATGACCAGAGCAATAGAATGCATCTGTCACCATACCCTTATATAAAAAAGGGGATAGCATAGATCAAAGAAATTACCGTAAGATCAGTTTGGGCAATGGTGTAAGCAAGGTTTTCACAAAAGTGCTGGGGAATAGAGTAGATAAGTGGATAGAAAACTAACAGAAAGTTATTGAAATACATGCTAGATTTCGCCAAAATTATAGTAATATTAGTAAAATTTTTATTTTAACCACTATACTTAGGAAATATACCAGGAAAAAAGAGGATAAGTTGTTTGTGGCCTTTCTAGACTTAAAAAAATGTTTTCGATAGTATAAATAGGGAATTTCTTATGCATTGTTTGATTAATTTAGGATTACGCTGAAGACGTTCACAATGCCCAATGATTTTTATGTCACATTCAGGTCCAGTGGGTCTGAGCCCCTCTATGATGATTTGAATAAAACAAGCGATTTTTGAACAGAGCTCTCCCCCGAAAAAAATTCGATGGAGAGTATGAAGTATCTCTTGTTTATTGTATTCTTAAAAATATATATAATATCCTGAGAAAAGATCGTGCATATGATATAAAAGTTAGCCGTAACGATTGGCCAGTGTATAGTGCGGAAGAGGAATTGATAAAATGACTTAAATCTGATTTATACCCGCATCTCGCCCTAAAATACAAAGAATTTGGTAGCGTGAATGATCTGTGTCTTGCAATCAATAAAAAAATCTCTGCTCGTAATAATGATGTATTCCACTTGAAATATTTAATTGAACATGGCAGGGTTTACATTAGCTCTCCCATTGAGAACGAAATGGTTCATCTGAAAAATAATCTGAGAGAATGTCCTCGTTAAAAAATAATATATCCAATGGTACAAATGCTGGAACCATCAGTGGGATGGAACGTGTTATTTTTCAGACTATCCACACGGCTTGTCATCGCACAATTGTATATTTCTGTATGCATCCGTTGTTGAGACCACTAAGATTTGGTAATACCAATGTCCCCTCCTATGCGTTCTTGAACGTTAAACCACTGACGAACACATTCACCACTACAATATAAAGGGTTTTCAACCACACCCTTCAATAAATTCCCGTAAACACTTCGTATTTGGAACTCTGTCAGCTAAGATTAAGAAGTGAATTAGGCGATCCCTTTTCAATAACAAAAGATTCAGCTGTGATTACATGTCATTTTTAGCCCGTTTAGTGAGTTTGCTAAGAGAAAAAATACTTTTGTTTGTCCTGATATTGATTGCTATGTTGCCACTCTTAGACTATGGCAATTGGGTCATGGAATGGACTATTAAAATGGTAGTTTGTCAGTGTCGGGTCACGGTCTTGGCAATTGGTTTGCTAAGCTGTTTTCGCTCTAAATTATGACTGGTTAAAAATATATTGCTCCGGTTGCCGTGGATTTTGCGTTCTCTAAACTACACGATTGGGGCTCTGGGAAGGATTTTAAGGAAAGTGTTTCTCAAAATCTCAGGTCTTGCCTGCAATATCTCGGCGAACAATTAAAATCATGACAAAGTGGAAAAGGTTAAAAAGGGCGAAAAACACATTGTTACTAATCATTCTCTACTCAGGTTAGAAGCGAAGAACATCACTCTTGACAAAGAAGAAAAAGAAACCCAAGAGTAAAAATTGTTGGATCAAATAAGGATTTATTTTCCTAGAAATGGTATTTCCTAAGCCACCTCATCATTGAATCTTTTCAATAAAAAAATATTAATGTGTGTGTAAAAAATGGTTACTATTAACAATTTTATCCGCAACAACCGCTCTCTGAATGGACTGTAAAAATGGTTACTATTAACAATTTTATCCGCAACAACCACTCTCTGAAAAAGAACATTTTCAAATTTATTCCAGTAAAGACTACTTCAGAGATATGACTTCCATGTTTAAAGATTTGCAGGTAATTGTCAAAAAATCTAACAATGTAAAACAAAGCGCTGCCACGGGGTTATCCTATGAAAATTGTGTACTATACAATTTATTTAGACAAATAAGCATCTACACAAACGGAACATTGGTGAGCACAAGCAACAATCTATCAAACTATGGAAGTTAAATACAATTCATGCTGATGACTCCAGATTATTATAAGAAATTGAGGGAATGAACTATTGGATATGACTATAAGACGGACACTGACACTGCCAATATACTTAGAGAGGTGACAATTAGTGATTAACACTTGGCTGGGAAAATAATTCGTGAAATAATTAATACACCTCAATGGATGCCTTCCAATGCTAAAATTGATATAAATTTACAACTTGCCCCGTCCAATTTTAGTTGCAAAAGTTACTTGCTACTGCACCTGATGCAACAGTCTCTCCAACTTCGGCAATAATTCATATACAAAAACAACAGTTTATGAATTTTGTTGACTTGGTAATTGAAAATCACAAAAACACAAATGAACGAAATATTGCTACGAGTTCAGGTACTTATATCAACTCTTCATTTATCAATGTTGAAATTCTTTCAAAACTTGGTTTGGCTTTTGTAAAAAATTCCAGTGCAATTGGATCATGGTAAAATTCCCCATACAAACTTGAAATGTTTGGACTTTCATCATCTCTTGAGTGTAAAGTAAATGAAAATCCACTATACAAAAATCCTTTGATAAATCCTACAGGACCCTATATGAATTGACAATGCAATCCCTAGATTTGGATTTGTAACTTTTTGAAAGGTATAATCGATACAATCTAGGCAAAAACTCTTGGTATCATTGTATTTGATTTGTCTGGTATACAAGATATGAGTTTCGTCCGAACGGGCATTGTACATTTAGAATATGCCTTTGCCGAGCCGTTGGCGGAGAATATGCGTCAGAATCGAAATCTGAATTGGCTGAGGGGAAAACAAGGGTAAGCGGGTCGTAGCAAGCGTCATTAACCTTGGTCAAGTTAGAACTAGAAGTCTTTTTAGATTCTAGCCATAACCTAGTCCCCTTCTGAACCACTTTGGTATGAGACACTTTATCGGAGGCAACTTTACAATATCTTAAATTATAAGCCGTACTCAAAAGTTCTTTCCGACGTTTAGCCAACTCGAATGGAAGGTCAATACTGACGCTTTTCCCCGTATTTCTTAGATTACCAACACAAGCCATAATACTGTCCTTTTGTCGAATATTTAGAACAGATACAAGAATAGGGTCCAATGCCGGACGCAAGTTTTGTTTCCTGGGACTTTGAGCCTTGCTTCTAAGTCTATAGATGACCGTGAACTTAATATCCCTGTACTTCCGTACCGACATTTCTGACAAAAAATCATTAACAGTTTCTTCAATATTTTCATTTTCCTTGTTAGTAATTCCATGATAAGAAGATTCTTGAGTTTAACATACAATTCAGTTCTTAAAACCTGGTTTTTAACTGCCACAAGAGCAGATTTCTAGCCAGTGTTCTCTTGTTTCAGCGATGCATTCTCTGTATGAATATTTTCTACCAGTTGCTTTAAGTTGTCCATACGCTCATCGAAACACTTCTACGTGAGAGACATCGCTAATTATATTGTATCGGTAATTAATATATCTCTAAATATACAGTACGCTCACTTCTTTCCTCAACTCATCAAAATGACATTTCAAAGAAACTTACGAACGTGGGCCCCTTTCTTCATAAAATCCAAATATGAGGGGTCCCGGAATCAACAGTGCAATAATTGATATAAAACTGGATATCACCGTTGAGAACTATCACGAAGTAAAAGTGATGTCTTGCCTTGACGAGCGCTAGTTCAGTACTGAGCGCTAGTTCAGTACTGACTGAAACATATGGTTTTTCATAATATGAATCAGAACAGTATCATTGACTTCACAAGGAGGTATAATAAAAGTGAAGTTACATTGTATTGTAGAAAATATGACCCTGACTTTGAATGCCAAGATGAGGTCAAGGTGAATCCTAACGAGCTACTGCCACTTATCGTTGTCGATGGTTAGCTATACATGGAAGCTAAAGAATCAAGACTATTATTTTACATACATTTTTATTAATAAAAAAAATTCGAAAACATTTATAAAGACCTTTACTTTTAGGGCACTTAAATCTATATTATACAGGTAGGAAGGGGTATTTTTAACTGTAAAGTCGTTCAATCGAGGATTGTCTACGTAAATGCTAGTATAGCTACGACATCAAAACATAAAATATAGTAGTGCATGAAAACCACAGCTTTTGGTCGATAGATCTTGTATTCCCATCCAATTTTGAATGATATATTTATGACTTTGCTAGAAAAACCTTTTAATGTGAGGTGTGTAGAAGACATATGGCAGCCGAAGATGACCGAAAAATTTAATATATTTCGCTGTTGTTAATATGTTTTGCTGAATGGTGCTTAGTCAATGCCCCGTATTTACAGTTGACAGATTACAATTAATAATGGTAATGGTATTGATTAACCCTTTGAATATGTTCGAGGAAATTCAAGGGTATGCAATGTGATTTGTATGTGGGCATGGACAAATCGAAGTCGAACACATTGACTATTTGATTTGTGTTCATGGTGCCAAGTTTAATAGAACCTTGTCATCGATGGTAATTTCCCAGTAGGTTCCACACTGATTTAGCAAGATTAATGCTATATTCTCCGCCAACGGCTTGGCAAAGGTATATTCTAAGTGTACAGTGCCCGTTTGGACGAAACTCATATCTTGTATACCAGACAAATCCAATACAATGATACCAATAGTTTTTGCCTAGATTGTATCGATTATAACTTCCAAAAAGTTACAAATCTCAATCTAGGGATTGCATTGTCAATTCATATAGGGTCCTATAGGATTTATCAAAGGATTTTTGTATAGTGGATCTTCATTTACTTTACACTCAAGAAATGAAAGTCCAAACATTTCAAGTTTTTATGGGGAATTTGACCATGATCCAATTGCACTGGAATTTTTTACAAAAGCCAAACCAAGCTTTGAAGGAATTTCAACATTGATAAATGAAGAGTTGATATAAGTACCTGAACTCGTAGCAATATTTCGTTCATTCGTGTTTGTGTGATTTTCAATTACCAAGTCAACAAAATTCATAAACCGTTGTTTTTGTATATGAAGTATTGCCGAAGTTAGAGAGACTATTTCATCAGGTGCAGTAGCAAGTAACTTTTGCAACTAAAATTGGACGGGGCAAGTTGTAACTTTATATCAATTTTAGCATTGGAAGGCATCCATTGAGGTGTATTAATTATTTCACGAATTATTTCCCAGCCAAGTGTAAATCACTAATTGTCACCCCTCTAAGTATATTGGCAGTGTCAGTGTCAGTCTTATATTCATATCCAATAGCTCATTCCCTCAATTTCTTATAAGAATCTGGAGTCATCAGCATGAATTGTATTTAACTTCCATAGTTTGATAGATTGTTGCTTGTGCTCACCAATGTTCCGTTTGTGTAGATACTTATTTGTCTAAATAAATTGTATAGTACACAATTTTCATAGCATAACCCCGTGGCAGCGCTTTGTTTTTCATTGTTAGATTTTTTGACAATTACCTGCAAATCTTTAAACGTGGAAGTTATATCTCTGAAGTAGTCTTTACCGGAATAAATTTGAAAAAGTTCTTTTTCAGAGAGTGGTTGTGGCGGATAAAATTGTTAATTTTAACCATTTTTACACTCCATTCAGAGAGCGGTTGTTGCGGATAAAATTGTTAATAGTAACCATTTTTTACGCACACATTAATATTTTTTTATTGAAAAGATTCAATGATGAGGTGACTGAGGAAATACCATTTCTAGGAAAATAAATCCTTATTTGATCCAACAATTTTTACTGTTGGGTTTCTTTTTCTTCTTTGTCAAGAGTGATGTTTTTCGCTTCTAAACTGAGTAGAGACTGATTAGTAACAATGTGTTTATCGCCTTTTTTAATCTTTTCCACTTTGTCGTGATTTTAATTGTTCGCCGAGATATTGCAGGCAAGACCTGAGATTTTGAAAAACACTTTCCTTAAAATCCTTCCCAGAGCCCCAATCGTGTAGTTTAGAGAACGCAAAATCCACGGCAACCGGAGCAATACATTTTTAACCAGTCGTAATGCAGAGCGAAACAGCTTAGCAAACCAATTCCCAAGACCGTGACCCGACACTGACAAACTACCATTTTAATAGTCTATTCCATGACCCAATTGCCATAGTCTAAGAGTAGCAACATAGCAATCAATATCAGGACAAACAAAAGTATTTTCTCTCTTACCAATCTGACTAAACGGGCTAAAATTGACATGTAATCACAGCCGAATCTTTTGTTAATGAAAAGGAATCGCCTAATCCACTTCTTAATCTTAGCTGACAGAGTTCCAAATACGAAGTGTTTACGGGAATTTATTGAGGGATGTGGTTCAAAACCCTTTATATTGTAGTGGTGAATGTGTTCGTGTGTGGTTTAACGTTCAAGAACGCATAGGAGGGGACATTGGTATTACCAAATCTTAGTGGTCTCAACAACGGATGCAAAAAGAAATATACAATTGTCCGATGACAAGCCGGGTGGATAGTCTAAAAAATAACACGTTCCATCCCACTGATGGTTCCAGCATTTATACCATTGGTTATATTATTTTTTAACGAGGACAATCTCTCAGATTATTTTTCAGATGAACCATTTCGTTCTCGATGGGAGAGCTAATGTAAACCCTGCCAGGTTCAATTAAATAGTTAAAGTGGAATACATCATTATTACGAGCAGAGATTTGTTTATTGATTGCAAGAAACAGATCATTTACGCTACCAAATTCTTTTCATTTTAGGGTGAGATGCGGGTATAAATCAGATTTAAGTCATTTTAACAATTCCTCTTCCGCACTATACACTGGCCAATCGTTACGTCTAACTTTTATGTCAAATGTACGATCTTTTCTCAGGATATCATATGTATTTTTAAGAATACAATAAACAAGAGAAACTTCATACTCTCCATCAAATTTTGTGGCGGGGGAAAGCTATGTTCAAAAATTGCTTATTTTATTCAAATCATCATAGAGGGGCTCAGACCCACTGGACCTGAATGTGACATAGAAATCATTGGGCATTGTGAACGTCTTCAGCGTAATCCTAAATTAATCAAACAATGCATAAGAAATTCCCTCTTTATACTATCGGAAACACTTTTTAAGTCTAGAAAGGCCACAAACAACTTATCCTCTTTTTTCCTGGTATATTTCCTAAGTATAGTGGTTAAAAAAAAAATTTGACTAATACTACTATAATTTTGGCGAAATCTAGTATGTATTTCAATAACTTTCTGTGAGTTTTCTAGCCACTTATCTAATCTGTTCCCCAGCACTTTTGTAAAAACCTTGCTACACCATTGCCCAAACTGATCTTACGGTAATTTCTGAAATCTATGCTATCCCCTTTTTTATATAAGGGTATGGTGACAGATGCATTCTATTGCTCTGGTCATTGGGGGCTGTTGATAATTGTTGAAAATTTTATAGCGATGATTTGGATAACCCATACTTTTACCCAGTTCCATGCTTATACTGGGATTCCGTCTAAAACAGGAGCTGAATAAACCTACATTTTGTTCATGGTCTTAACTGTTTCATCGTCGGTGACATATTTTAAGAATTAGTAGTCCTCTTTCTTCAATGGTCTCTCTATAATTTCTTCCTCAATTATTTCCACGCTCATTAAATCTCCATCGGATGTGTAGCTCCTAATTTCTTCTAATTCCTTATTTTCTAAGTATTCCGGCCATCTTGGTGCCTCGATTGTACCTTTTTCTTCGCTTGTATTCGCAGTTGATTTTTTTGAAAGCTTCCAAAACTCTTTTGATTCATTGTTTCTAAAGACTGACCTTAGCCATTCAGCTTTTTCAGTCTCAAACTTCCTTTTTTTACTTATAATTCTTGTAATTCTGATACAGTTGTTGAAAATAATCTCCTTCTTCATTTAATTTCAATACCTTCAGTGCCTCCCAAAGTTCCTCCCTTTTAATCCTACATTCTTCATCATTTAATGTTATAATGGCCTGGTTCTCTCTATTTTTGCATATTTTCTCTTCCAAACCGTGAACTAGCATACCCAAAATTTCTAGCANTGAATCAACATTCCCTTCTTGGGCTAAGTCTAGAACTCTATCAAGTAAATCCTGATTACTTAATTCCGTCATTAATTCTTCAAAATTATTCTTATCATCTTCCTCCACCCTTAGTTTTTTCCACAGTAGATCTCATTCACCCTCTGGATGAGATCTACTTTTACCTCTATGCTGCATAATTGTTAAGGCTGCTACCACGACCTCTAATGTTGAACTGACAGGAAAGTGATCAGACCCTAAGACCATTAATACAACAAAATTTACAACCCTTTCACCCAAAGACAAACTAGTTAAAATATAATCAATCATTCTTAGAGAATGTCAAGAAAACCAGTAAACTCCCCCAGATTCTTATCGTTTCCAAATCTACCATTTAATATCACTAAATTTTCATACCCACAAAATTCTAATCACTTTTACCCCAGTTACTTCTACGACGGGTGTGGTCCCTACTTGTCTCCTGTGGGAGAATCGTAACAATATCTTCTAAATTAAGAGGGAATATATCATCTTGAACAGAAGCCAAAACCGAAAAAATATCTACAACCACCCCTACATAAGCATTAAAGTCTCCCATCATTCAAAAACTATGATTCGGAAAATTCTTGAAAATCTAAGTTTTTTGTGTTCTAAAATTAACCATGTATCCTCTTTCAAAAAAGAGCTTGTTTCTGGGGGAATATAAACAGCACAAAAATAACTGGAATGCAAACAAAACACACTCTAAGCCAAACCATGTTACAAGATTTACTTTTCAGCCTATATATCTTCGTAGTCGCACTAAAATTCTTAGAAACTAACATTGTTACACCACCATATGTTCTTCCATTTTTAGATTGTTTTCCATGCACTCCATAATACTCGTACCCCTTAAACACTTTTGGTTCTTTTAGCCACGTTTGAAATAAGCATGCTAAGTCTATTTTTCTTTTTGTTTTGCTAATAAATGTTCCAATTTTTCACTGCTTACGCCTTGGATGTTCCAATACCCCATTTTAATTTCTTTTTATATCCATGGCCCAACTTAACCTATGTATCTACCGCCGAACGATTGCCAGAACCCAAGCCCCAAGTTTGCACTTTTGTTCCTGACACAGATGGCTGACCGTATAGCATGTATTTACTATGTTCCCCTTACAATTCTTTTTTGTAATTTTAGATCACTGCCCCCATCTTCTGTGTGCCTAAAGTTTTACTTGCAATTTTTGTGGGTATAAATCTGATGTATAAAACTGAGCGGATTGATCTTGTTACACAAAAATCCACTGGTTTTACGCCATTTTCAACTAAAACGCTCTTCTCTCTAAAAGCTTTTTCCTCGACTTCTTCCCTGTCTTCGGAGCATCATCAGTTGTGAAAATCTTTGTCAAAACTACTATTTTTTGTTTTTCAATCTTTTTGCGTTTTTCTAAATCTTGGTTCTTTTTTTCCAAACCCTCTATTTCCATAACTATAAATTTCTAATCTTTATTTATATATTTTAATCCATATCTAAAGTCCATGGCCATTCCCAGATCCTCCGTTGTTAATTTCTTAAATACCATTTTTGCTTCTTTTTCATCGTTCATTCTCATGTTCCAAATCATAGTGTTCTTTTGCCTTTCCCTACTTTCTACTTTCATTAGGCCTTTTTTTACTCCACTCAACTCTTTTGAGAATTTGGCACTATCTTTCTGCATTGCGGATATTGTGCTCTTTACAACATTTGTCTCTTTTTCAATCTCACTCATTCTCGGCGCTATTACGGCCAGCTCTTTATAGGACCCCTCCAGCACACCGAGCCTAGATTCTATGGATTTTTCAGAAGATCTCAGGTCAGTTAATGTTGCTGAATTAGACTAAACCACTGTTAAAATCGTCGAAATAATGTCAGCTAGTGATCTTATACTGAGCTCTTCAACTTTCTGTGACTCCATTGAAGAATTCAAAACAGAGGAGTCTGAAACGGAAATTTTAGCAGGCTGACTCTGTTCACTTTGTTTTGCCTTTCTGGGCATCTTAAATCCAAATCCAAGTTACTTTTTCACCAATCTTCGAGCAAAGTATAATTTGTAGCTCCTGAACAACCGGAAAAATTTAAGCTAGTCCCTATAAATTAATATGAAGTCATGCAGAGTTCGTGTATTCATTTCATGAAAATTCAATTCAAGAAAAATAACTGGTCTGGTTTTACTGTTTTAGTTTTACTACTGATGACTGTAACTGCATATGTGACCGAAATATTTAGTATTTTCTGTGATATTTTATCACTCTTTGTGAAACACAGTTTAATAAAAGGATCTTATCCCTATTTGAACTTTTATTTATCATCATGGAAAGGCAGTGTGGTCTCCGAAAATATCTACTTTATATTTACGGGGATAATTTGACCAAAAATGTTTATAAACATATAAGCACTCAGAAAAAACATACAAATATTATCAACCAGCAGTATTTATTTCTACAATATAAGAAGATAAGAATTGTGCCACGTTCGTTAAAATTCAATTTACATTCGGGCACTTTCAAGGAAGACAATATAGAACGAAGCTAACATTTCAAGACTTTTAGTCATCTTATTAATGATAGCTTAATAAGAAAAAGAGCTTTAATAGTGAGAGATAAACTTTCCCTGGAAAATTTTCTATAAAAAACGTCAATCATGATTTTCCCCTTTCTAGAGAAAGATTGCTAAAAAAGCTTTCAAAATAATCAAAAAATATTGCGGTAATACCTTCGTCAATTCTTGGACCAGGTTTGGTTAATTTTTAATCAAGAATTTTAACGTTACATAAACAATCAGTGCTTCAAAATGGTCCTAATTTTCACGGTACTACCGTGAAAACCCTTTCTAAGTTTGTATTGAAACCGAAATTTCCTAGTATGACTATCAAAGACATAAGAACTCTACGAAAATTAAAAAAACAGATGGTTGAATTACAATTACATAAGCAGATAAGAGTAACACTCCAGTTGTGATGGATACTGAAGACTATGAATGAAAATTAAGGACTTTATTGAATATTAAAAAAAATATAAGAAGCTATCGTGTAATTCGACAGACTCTTTAACAAATAAGTTTAAGAGGGAATTAAAGTATTTTAAGGATGAAGGAAAAACTACGCCGCAACTTTATTTAAATTGCCTGCCGCACAGTTCCTTGTGCACTAAATTATATGGACTTCCCAAAATCTATAAGCCTAACCTACCATTACGACCTTTTTTGTCAAGTACAAGGGCAACAACAAGTATTTTGAGCCAGTGGTTAGTGTCAATCTGTAAACCCTTTTTGTCTACACAAATTTCGTACATTAAGAATTCTTCGAATTTGGTTGAAAAACTAAAAAAAGTAAAAATTTCTTCAAGTTCTTTACTTTCAAGCTTCAACATTGTATCAATGTATACAGATATTAATGTAGAAGCAGCAAAACTCTTCTAGAAAGAAAGCATTTAGGATATTTGGACTTGATTAGTTGCAAAACAGATTTGGAAGTTTCTGTAATTATGTATTTAGTAAGGCTGTACAATCAGTTCTCTTATTTTTCCAATTCAGACGGGAATTTTTTGAACAAGTTAATGGGTTACCCACGTGGGCCCCTTTACCCCCCTTAATAGCTAATATTATTAGCTAATGTCTAACTACTGATGATGGTCACTGCATATGTGACCGAAATATCTGGTATTTTTGTGATTTTCTATCACTGTTATCATCACCACTGTCTATTAAAAGGATTTTATCCCTATTTGAACTTTTATTTACTACTCTGTTACTAGCTTCTTTTGAAGCCCAGTAACTCAAGAAAGTGTGGTGGAGGAGGTTAAACTTCCTGTTTCACCAATAATCTCATAAACACGTTTCAAAACTTTAACCATTTTGAACGTAAACGTGCTGCGAAGCAACCACTACCCTTTTACAAACTAACTCATCCCCACTTGGTGTGCTAGTATTTTCCAAAAACGATTTAAAACCAGCTTTTGATATTAGACCACATTCTATTAATCGATTTTAAGTATGTTTATTCCCAATAAGGCTTTTTGGGAGGTTTGACGAGGGTAAAAATTTATACAAATGACTGTCAAAGAATGCAACTCATTCACAATTTACAACCAAATCTGATACCAAATCAGCTAGATTGTAGGTCTTGAAATGGATTTTAACCTCATTCTTTTTACCACCAACTTGTGCATGTGCATTTTCAGTGAGATAGGTCAATAGTATTTTAAATTGCTCACGATACGATTAGAGGAATAAGTCTATAACACTTGCCAAACTTTTATATAAAACTTTTTCTTGTTCTGGTGGTTGTGGTGGTGGTGAATTTTGGGGCTAGGTGTGATCAATGACGTTTAATTTGAGTGTTCTTTCACGATAGGGTTTATACCTTTCCACTCTTCGAAGGGTATCTTGAAGCAAAATTAATTTTTCATGGTAGTCAATTGTCTCATTGTTAATAAATTTACTAAGCTTATTTTCAAAGCGTTCTTTTGATGAAAGGACGAACTCTATTGGTGTCAACTTGTAGGGTTTAGCTTTTTTTCTAGAGAAAACTGTTTACTAGTCCCGAAGTTACTGAAACTAACAGTGAAATGAAGCTACCACCGGCTTGAAGAAGTCGTTTTCTTTTAAGACCCTTTCTCTTATTTTTGCATGCTAGGGCACGTAAAAGTGAACGATGCTACTTTGTCTGTCACTTAACTACAACTGGCAGTTAATCAATGCCTTCAATTAAATTTAAATAAATTTCAGATAAGATATTAATGAATTCATTGTCAACGCCATATTTTAGTATAGCCTTCCCTAGACGCGATTTTAAATTACCTAGTACGGAAAAAAATTATGTTTTCATGTAGTTTCTGCAGTGAGTGTCATAATGGCAACAAATGATGTTCTTTACTGTCACTGATAAATATACGGTAATAAAATTGCCAAAAATATCCGTGACTATACGTAAATCCTTGGGTGTGTTTTGGTTGAGATCCAATAGAATGTAGCCACTGGCCTAATTGGTGGTCGGATTATATTCCGAGAGTAGAAATTACGTTTCACCGGGAAATATGTGTTTTTTTTAAGTAAAGAGGGAGCTGGAATCACGAACAACCCTGTAGATGATACAGGAAGTACAATCCAAAGCAAGAATTTTCTAGTTTCACAGTTTCTAGTTTCTAGTTCACAGTCTAGTTTCAGAGTTCATGGTGTTAAGACCTCTTTTTGGATTTAACCGATCGCTAATAATTGGTAAAGGATTATAGTCTCTTCTTGACCTTCAGCCAATATTGTCAAAATCATTAATTCAGTGAACAAAGGATTATAATTTGAATAAGCATTGCAACTTGAGTGAGAATTCCCTTGGGACTGTGGATTTTCTTATTGATATTTCCATAGCAGTGACCTATATGATATAGGTCAAGATCAAAGTCAAGAGTGATAATATTGGAGAAAAGCCATCAAGCTAAGTAGTACGAATATAAATTGGACATACGATACAGTTTAGACTTGAACTTATTTACTACTAAAATGGATGAATGTGATGTAAATTGAATATATTCATGATTATGATGGAGCTTGTACATTCTGCGCTGCTAAACTTCGTGCAGTCGAATTTTCATGAAGGAGTGGATAATGAAATTATTGCCAAACATGCGGGTGACTTTTTTGATGAAAAGTCTATTATGATAGCTAAAACTGACCTATGGTCTCGAGTGTTCGTGGGCGAACGTGTGCCTCGACGGCAAGGTGATCTAGCTAATTACCGTCACATAAAGGATATAATTGAGACCTTTCAGAAATGCGAGTCTGATGATTTTATTTTGCCTACTTACGTGATTATTTTGCCTACCGAGGTTCCTGTCATTCCAGCCGTTGCATATTCAAGCCTCGCATCAAGGCTTCTAAACATTGACTCCGAACTCAAGCAAATCCGTGAGAAAATTGTGTCTTATGATCTAAAATTCCCTCCTCTTAGTGACCCCAGGCCCCAGCCAATCGCTGATAATCAGGCCATTATTGTCATTTCAAAAGTTCCATCTCACCTTAATAATCCTGCAAAACGCCGTGAAGTGATTGACCTTATACCTGGTCATGAATGTATTCATAGCATAAAGCCCTCCGGCGATAAATTGGTGGTGCGGATTGATCAGACTGCTGCTAAGGACTTTTGCGATTCTATTCCCTCTATTATGAGCAACTGTGACGTCAAAGTAAATGAAACAAAATATATAGGTATTGTGAAAGGTTTATCAAATGCCTTTGACATGAGCATGCTAATTGGCTGTGGCAATATTAAGGATGCAAAACGAATTGGCAATTCTTTTGCTGCTAAAGTGTTTTTTGAAAATGCAATTGCTCTTGCTAATGCACTGAAGCTTGGCGTGAAAGTTGGTTATGAGATTTTCCGTGTTCATGAGTTCCAGCGTCCACCAAGGTGCTGCTATAATTGCCAATCGCCTAATCATCTGAAGTCGTCTTGTAATAACCCTAAACGTTGCTCCCGCTGTGCAGAAGAGCATGAATCGTCGCGCGATTCCCCGTGCCAGGCTACCCCTAAATGTGCTAATTGTCATGGCAATCATGTTTCATTTTCTCTAAAATGCCGAATCCTTCGTAATGCTGTAGCTAAACGTTCTAGTCAGCTAAGAAAATGACTATTAAAATCGAATTTTCTATATGCTCATTCAACATTAACGGAACGAAGGATAAGGATGATTCTTTGAACCAGAAATTATCTAATTTCGACATTTTGTTTCTACAAGAACATCTTTTGCCTTTGGTGAGTTTGAACTCCCTTCGCAGGAGTAAAGAACACTTGGTTTTCGCTAGAAGTGCCCGAAAAACTTCTGGGAGACCTTCAGGCGGGCTGGCCTGCGTATTAAAACATAAACTACTCCCGCTATCCCCTGTGTGTTATCGTGAATGTGATTATTTCATTGCAATCCGTCTTGCTAACCTAGTTCTTATTAATGTATACCTCCCTTGCGACCAAAGATCATTTCCCTCTCTAACAAAGTATACTAAAGCATGTGCATCGCTAAAGACCCTTCTTATTAGTGTTGAGAGTAATGGATTGGATTGGATCCTTTTAGGCGATATGAACTGTGATATAAACTCTACCTCAACACGAACTGATTTATTTTTGGATTCGCTACCTAATGGCTATCGGGTTTTGGATAAAGATGCATCCCATTCATACATACATAATAGCGGTTCATTGTCTGATATTGATCACTGTGTTGTTTCTTCTGGTATTTCTATTAGTGATATTCACATTGACCAGGATGAACGTGATTATGACCATCTGCCCCTTTCAGCCACTGTCACCATCAATACGACTCGGGCTGAACAGAACTTATGTACTAATTACAAAAAGTGGATAATCAAAAGAGACTGGAATAAAGCGGACTGGCCTCTATATCTATCTACCCTTGCTCTTCTTCTGTCTACAATTAAAGTTCCATTTAATTTACTCTGTACCAGTGTTATATCCCCACAAGCTCGAGTTCAGCTGAATATATATTACAGCCAGATTGTTTCCTGTCTGAAAAAAGCTGAAGAAGTGGCTGTCCCGCTTTGTCGTTTTAAGCTTAAGACTAGAGGCTCAATATGGAAATCTGACCCTGATTTAAAAATTGTGAAAAATCGTGCAAAATTGTGGCTTAGAATTTGGGTAGCGTGCGGCCGCCCTTTAAGGGGTCACCTTTTTGACATTAAACAGAAAACGAAGTTGGAGTTTAAACGTTATCTTCGTAAAGTAAGGTACAATGGTGTAGAATTTCCGAAGACCTCTAGTCAGTGGAAACAAGTGATTAATGTTGCGAAACTTGATTCACCTCCTAATGCCGATCGGATCCCTAATGCCTCTTGGATTAATCATTATAATAAGATTTTTAATGTTATGAATTATGCGGTTCACTCTCAATTTGTTAACCTCTGTTCTTATGTATTACCTGCGAAAATTTACCAAGGCCATGTACCTCCCGTTTCTGCTGACCGTGTGATTCGTTGTGTTAAGAATTTAAAATCTAAATCATGTGATATTGATGGTATTAGTGTTTTTAACCTTCATATTGATTCGAAAGAATTGATTTATCATTTGCAGTTATTATTTCAAATTTGTCTATGTACGTCTTTGGTCCCTGATTCTTTTTTGTGCGGGAGTGTCACTTCGATTCTTAAACGTGGGAAAGATCCGACTAATTGCGCATCATATAGACCTATTACGGTAGCTTGTTCTCTGAGCAAAGTTTTTGAATATGTCCTGCTTCCTGAAATTCTTCCAAATGTTGATTATGTGTCCAATCAATTTGGGTTTAAACCAAATATTGGATGCCAACATGCGCATCGAATTCTTACTTCTTTTTTAATTCAAGCACAAAAAGATGGATCTGAAGTTCATTTATGTGCGTTAGATATTTCAAAAGCTTTTGATTCGTTTTGTCACAGCCAACTATGGTATTCTCTTACCCAGCTAGGAGTGAATTCATCTGTTATATGTGTCCTTCGTTTTTGGTATGCAAATTCATATGTTCGACTTCGGTCAGGAGAGATCTTTTTTGGTAATATTCCAATTCGGTCTGGACTTAGGCAGGGAGGGGTTCTGTCACCATACCTTTTTAATGCTTGTTTATACCCTGTGCTTTCTCGTATTTTTCCGTCGTGTTTTACGGGTCTAACTAATTTATCTTATATTGCTTATGCAGATGATTTATTACTTATTAGCCGTTCAAAATTAACCCTAGCTAAGTCTACCCAGTTTGTTTCTAAGCTTTTGGAAAAAACTGGCCTCGTGCTAAATGCTGAAAAATGTGAATATTTAGTTTTCAATGCTAAAAACCCAAGTAGTGATTTGTGTTGTAGTTCTTTTTCAGTTAAGCTGGCTCCTGCGTTGCGTTGGCTCGGGATTAGTATCTGCTCTTCTATTTCAGCTATCCGTGCTAGTGCACTTGCAGATATTAAGAATAAGCTTAAAGCAGGTTATGCTAAAATTGTTCCAAATCGTGGCCGACATTCTCGTAAGGCATTGGCTAAACTATATTCTACGTATTGTGACCATTCCATTCTTTTTCTATCAGGTTTGCGCCCATTTTTTAATAATAATGATATGCAGGATATTAGAGTTTTGTATTTCCGTTATTGTAAATATCTTTTGTATTTGCCTCGTTGGTATAGAAACCGTAAGATTATTCGAATATTTAATGCAACTGATATATTGACGTCATATAACAAGTTGGACTCCAAGTTAAAAGATGAGGCCTGCAAGCGGTTGGGTCCTTTTCATCCTCTTGTGCGATTGTTTTGATTTGTATTTGTAGTTTTTATAATGATATTGTTTTGCATGTGTTTTGTTTTTGTATGTCTTTACTTTTTATTTTCTTTTGTTACTCCACTTTTTTATAATTGTTAGTGGGTCAAAAATAAATTATTATTATTATTATACATTTGCTCTGATGAATGAGAACGTGGAGAACAACAGTTAAGGAGATTTTTTCATGATGAGATCGGACTGTGAATACTCGTATTATCTCCTTAAACGATTCTTCAGTGAATTCAGCTGAATCATCAATAATCAACCACGAGCCTGGTTCAAAAATATTAAACACGTCAAGTCCCCGTATGAATTTTACATCTAGTGCAATAGTTTTGTTTTTATCATAGGACTCTTGCCATATGCTATTGCAATAGTAAATATTTTCCGGATTCTCTAAGAAGATTTTATCACGATTTCATCCCGTTATATTTTATCATGATTATTCTCGTTAAAAATATTGCTTTGCCAGGCATTTATTTGCCAGGCAAAGAAATGATCTAAAAGGAGTTTTAAATTGATATATATTACTCTTCTCGATGTCAAAATACAACTAATTCAATCTAACTTCATTCTGTTCAATAAATACCTATGTTCATAAAAACAAAAAAAAATAAAATACATGTTCTCGTTAATGCAAGTACATACACTACAAATATTCTTAAAACATATTTGCATAAGCGATTGGAAAACAGGATGAAATAAGCACTTGAATATTCAACATTTACATATTACTCTTCTCGATGTCAAAATACAACTAATTCAATCTAACTTCATTCTGTTCAATAAATACCTATGTTCATAAAAACAAAAAAAAATTACATGTTTTCGTTAATGCAAGTACATACACTACAAGTATCCTTAAAACATATTTGCATAAGCGCTTGGAAAACAGGATGAAATAAGCACTTGAATATTCAACATATTTACATGTGCATTTGAACACTAAAAACACTAGAACATTAAAAACACTTTGGCATGCAGACCCACCAGCGCGGCAGTCACTGCGAGTGGCCGAGAGGGTATGATTGGAAGGGCGTGATGGCCGAGGGCTGAGCCAGCCTGGCGATAATAGTGAAAATAATTGTATAATGTTAGACACTTTTAAGATACCCCAACGATTCCTCCTTGCGCAAAACACAAATAAAACACTACAAATAAAAACACTGCTGACTTTGAGACTAATGAAAAATGGACCCTAATTTTTTTTGACTGTTTAATTTTTTCCAGAGCAAGACGATGTTTTTACTCTACGTATACATCTCAATTTGAAGTGAGGTAACGGCCGTGTGGTAGTAACTTCGCACCGTCCGTGAATATATAGACCATGTCCGTAATGGATGAAATGACATTTTTTTCAACTCTAACTGTATAGATTTAAAATTTTATAGAGCGAATCACCATGACCTGCAAACATGGAATGAAATTATTTTCTACAGAGTTCTTATTAACACTCATGTAAAAATTTTCCTTGTGTAGGCACCCTCTTGCTGACTTTTTTGATTTTCTCATTTTGAGTTTGCACACAGTACACTTTTGGATCTGCAAGCACACCAAAAGCAATCAGTTCATTCCCTATCTCGGATTTTAAATATAATGGCCTATTTGGGGCCTGGTGCTTCAATAACTCCGGGTAAATAGACTTGTCCCTGTTTGTGTAGTCAACCTGAGAGCTAATGTGCTCACCATTTTCCGAATCTTCTAGTAAATTGTTAGTTTAAGCAAAAGTGAGTCTGTATCCCCATAATAAACTTGAACTTGTCCCTCCCAGATATTGGAGCTTACACACAATGTAACAAATTTCCAAAGGAGTTTTTTTTTGGAAATTTCTAAAATTACGCTACCAGCAGAAATATTTATATTTAACGCTAAGCTTCTTTTTTTCTATGTAAAAGGACCAAACTGGAATCTATGATCGTGAACGATTTGAAATTTGGATCGGCAGTTATTCGAACACATTCTTTTGGGTCAGTTACAACCTCACAACGACACCTAGGGCACATACTCTCGCAAACCTTACCGAAGGCTGAATTTAAAATAAGCTTAAATATTCTTTTCAACCTTGGTTTTTGCCTCAGAGCATTACTGTCAAAGTTGTCAATGAAAGTCTTCATGTACGGCTTTTGATCGGACAAGAGAGCTCTATGAATCTTTGTGACCTTGTAACCATTGGATAGCATCTATCGAGAAAGAAAATGATGTACAACAATATTCTGTTTCGGTTGAAGGCTGACAATAAGCTCTTGTTTTGAAGGTGTCCAGTGTATACCCCCATCCTCTACCAAAGAAATATTATAGGATCTCAGTGAACCCCTTGGCACCGGTCTTCTTATGCACGGGAATACAAAATCCTTTACAGAGTCGTGAAGTTCTATTCTTAATTCACCATCAACTTCAAAAAACCATTGTGGTCTATTCTCCTCAAGAGTGGCAATGTCAGTGAAACTTGGATCACAAGGATTGTCGAGCCCATTGAAATTCCCGCAGGGTAAAGAGTAGTGAGACATTGTTGACGGGGGAACTAGGAGGGAGAAACTTGAAAAAGGGGGGTAACTAGAAAAATTGTCGCTTATCTGTACTTGAATTTTTGGCTGAATGGTTTGAGGAAAAAACAAAAAGAACTTATAAACGGATTTTATTCAAGTACATGTTACCATTTTCAATTATCTTCCATTTGAATTCTAAGAGCAGCAACTTCTCAGATGATTTGGGTATGATGTTCTAAGAAAAAGAACGATACATCCATACGCTATCTACAACTTCACCTTTCTGCAAAAACGCTAACGCTGGTAATGTGAATTTCAAATCATTGTTGGAATTGTGAATTTAAACTGGTAGAAAATATTGCTTCTTAATGTTTAAATTACAAGATTCATCTGCCAGTCCTTGAAAGTTATTCCCCGCTGATAAAATTTGATTACTTAAATGATAATGTTCGCAGACTGGTTTTTTCCCTGCTACCCTCAGCAAATCTCCCCTCGCTAACCCAACAAATATCCTTATTTTTAATAGTCATTGAACAATTTACATTGCGCAGCCGTGCATTGACTTATTGGCTGTTTTAATAAGTGCAACCATGGCAGCCCCATTTCAATGTTCTCCATCCAATGTCTCAAATACCTCTACCTACTGCATGGTATTACTAGCATTTCCTTGCGCGTGGGCACGCAAAGATACCGCAACGGCTTAATGTTCTTTAACACGATTTTAATTCAATGAATCATACACGTCTGTGAGTTAGGCCTCAATATCTAACCCACCTTGTCGCTCTGCAAGATCGAATTCTGAAATTTCTTATAACGCAAGATGGCATTGTCACCCGAAACCGCCTCTACACATTGGTACCCATAAAACTTACAGTGCATCAAGAGAGGCTTTAATTTTAACTCTGTATGGAAACCTCACAGATACACTGGAGAATAATAATGTGAAGTATAGTCTTTCCCTTGACATAAAACCTGACTAATATTTGTGGTTGGAAGTAAATGTGTATTTTAATCAGGCTCACTAGCAGGCTCGTAAAGAAGCCTTATTTAGTGCTTCACTGATTCAATGGATGGAGCCCTCACTGATTATATTACCCTCTTTTTATTTTTACGCTTACCCTCTTCAAATTCTGTCGTGTACTGTAACACTAAAACATCAATCTTAAAATGTTCGTTGGCCTCTCAAAAATATCAATCCCCTTAAGTGTTTCCGGATATTGCACCTTTAAACAGTTAAAATCTTCTTTAGGAAACTCTGTCCCTCCTTTTTCCCCATTAACTGCCAAATCACCCAAATACGTCTTAGTATCATCGCTTGTCAGGATTTTATGGCTGCAATAAGGAACGCGTACTTGAAGCCCTCTAGCCCCGTATCCAAACAAGTTTTTTTTACACCTTGACAACCCCTCAAATCTGCATTATATTCTACGATTTGACGCTTCCCCACCCCTTCCTCCTCTCACCTCTTAAAACAAATTCCTTTTTAAATTTATTTATATTAACATATAGGCTTTCGATAAATTTCATTTAAATAAAAAACATGTGTGTGAGCATCCGTCGTGTGCGACGGATGCTTTAATACTGTCCTTACCTCCCACCATCCAAATATATTTTTCAAGAATGGCTCAAATCTTGCCCACACAGGAGTATACTATGTTAATCAGATCCGAGTAAATACTATCAGCTGTAAAAGTGTTAAAAGGGGTCTCCAAACTCAGTTCTAAAACAAAAAAAAATACGCAAGGTGGAGTTTGCCAAGTAAAATTCCGGCAATAAAGAGGGTTGAACCAGTCCGACTTTGTCTTGCTCCCCCTCCTCACGGTCAATGGTTGCTCCCTTGTCTGCTTACACTTTCTTGACCTTGTTGGTGTTAGTTGGTCTTCCACCCATTCATAGTCCTTGTTGAAACCGGGTTCCACTATAAAACCATGTAAATCAAATATGGGGGACTATATTGACAGGTTTTACCCTAAACTTAAACCCCCCTTCCGCTCACTTTCGTCTTGGGCCTTTTTTGTCTCCATTATTGATTAAATATAATCCTAGATATTATAACCCCCTTAAGTTAATAGTAATGTTGCTAGGTGAGCCTATTAAATAGCAACTTATTTCCCATTTGAAACACTTTTGATTTCGTCCTGAAAAAGAATACACTAGCCTGAAATATAACATATTTTTAGTCTTTAAGTTTTTTGAGGGGCGCTCGCTTATGCATAAGAGCACCCGTTTGGTTGTAGAGAGGCCCTGCTACTAGCTAAAAGTTTAACGATCAGAAATTATTCCGTAAATGAGGGGTTGAGTGCCCGTCTGGATATATTGAGGCCTTACTACTATTTAAAAGCTTAACGACCAGGAATTAGTCCCTAAATGACAGGTAGTTGCCCCCTTCCACCAACTCTGACCTTTAGAGTTCAGTTTTCGTTTTTAGTCGTTTTAAGTCCTGTTATTAAGCTTGAAACAAGGTTCCCCATCTCCTTGAAATTATGAATCTTTAAAATATTACACATACGGAAGGGGCGGCATTAATACTCCCATTGGCGGGATGTTGGTAGCTCCTTTGCCATAGAAATCCTCCAACAATTTCTCCATAAATTGGTCGAGCCAGGTGGAATAATCAATGGGGATCTGGAATTAGAACAGTTTATATTCCATTTTAACACTTATGATTTTAAACTGGAAAAAGAATACACTATTGAGCTCAGGGTTCTCATGCCTTGAATTGACGTAAATATTGTTCCTTTAAAAAAGAATGCGTTATTTTCATAGTGATGAATAACCTATTTATTAAGACCAGGGCGTCCTCAGAACTATCAGACAGGGCCCCTAAAAAGTCCCTTTATTATGGCAAAACGAATGTGTTACTTTATCTATTTCTTTGAGAGGCAAAATCAGCATCAAACTAGAGGTTGTGTTTAATAGTCTGTAAACTTTAGGCGAGTACTTGATTCTCGAGCAAGAGCCTCCCTCCCTAGATACCCTATTATCCAGCCAAATTTAATACTTTTTCATCCCTCTTTTCTTTCGTTAAAATTAAGTTTTTACCCCCAAAACATGATAAAAATCTAAATTCTTTGTGGCTAAGGACTCCTTAAACCCCTCCTCCCCCTCCCAACAACATCGAACCAGGTCCCTCTCTATGTTATAATATCTCAGCACTCCGTAATGCATAAAACACATAGAAAAATGACTTTCTATCGGCATATTGCGACAAGCCTATGGCTTTCTCCTGTATTGAATTAAATCAATAAATAATTCGTGATTGTTGGAATAAAGTAATCGTGTAATTTTAGATGATAATATAGCTATTTTGCTCACGAAAAGACTGATATTACTGGTGTCCATTTGCATCACTTGCGGTGAAGGCCTCTCATCTTCACCATGGGGCTAGGATAGCACAGAAGGCTGGGTAACCTCACCACCGTCACCTTTTACGGTTGCCATTTGAGTCCCCGTGAGTTCGCTGCTTTCTAGAGGGAATATAGAATGGCGTGCATTATCATACGCCCTCGCTTTCTTTACTTGGAAGCCTTTTTCTCGGGATTTTCCTGAAATAGAAATTAAATTTTAGTTTTTTTTTCAAATAGCTTGAGCCTTAAAATCTTAGTTTCCCCTGAAATTTAACTCGAATAGATGTTTTACTTTTTCTAATTATCACCCGCAAAATCTTATTTTCAACATTATTGTGCCCCCCACTTAAAATTAACTCATTCCCCATTGTCCTGCCCTTCTATAAAAATGTTAGAAACCTTCCCTCTCCAACTTAAATTGTTAGGTTTTGATATAGGATTTAAGTTTATCAGATGACAAGAATGGACCCTTATTCATTAGCGTGAAGCAAACCGTACGCTGGAAAATAACCCAAATATCTGCCAGGTGTTAATAATTCGTGCTTAGCCATCTGCCAGAGTAGGCTTCTATTAACGAAAAGCACTCTTGAAATAGTGAACAGACTAAGAGCATATATTTTACGAAAAGATAAGGTTATTATGCCTCCAATAAATATTTTTTTATGAGGAAGAGGTTAAGGTTTTACTTGTTGTTTTAATGTAGAGAATTATATCAGCTCTAATTTGAGTATAATTTCACTCAATTTTTTTGGGGGGTGGGGGGGGGGTGGTGGTGTTGGGGTTTGATATCGTTTATTATGCATAGAGCCTTACCTACAAATAGCCTCGGGCTAAATCATTTTTTAGAAAAATCTTGTTTCACGAGTCATCTCGAAAGTTAGACTGATGAATTCCCACATTTGGACCCGGGTTTGGTAGCTCCCGGAAAACAAATGGATTACCTGGTCTATTACTCTTTATGAGAATTACGTTTGCTTGTATAACGCTGTTGAAAATCAATAGGAGTCAAGGCCACATAACGAGATCCTTTCGTTCTTGTTGGAAATCATTACATAACAGGATGCCTTTGTCTTTGTTAGCAGAAATGAAAACAAAGGCTTCTGTACCACCAAAAAACCTAAGTAAATACAGGACTAAGATCTTTTTTACAATCAGAGGCTCCCCACTTGACTGGCGGGCCTTTAGGGTTTTATCCTACCTGTCCCTCGTAGGTTTTTAAACATTTTCATAACAACCAAAGAATTCTTTGAAGAAAAAACATTGGCATAAGTAAACAATTACGTAACAAACAAGTGCACGTAATCATTACCAACGTCTTGAAGAAAATCAATAAAACCTGCTGGTTTCTATAGACTCAGAACTGGTTTCTAGGGCACGCGTAGATCAGGCCTGTATTCCCTCGCCTACTAGCAACACTGCATAGTGATTTTTCGCCTCAGAAAAATTCAAAATACCCTATTTTTATATAAGAGCTCTCTCTGTAATATGGCTCTATAATATAATGAAACTGATTCATTAACATCTGTCATCCTTTTGGAGATCTTTTTTTAAGTTTTTCAGAAGTTATTTTTTCAAACACTTTTTCCAAGAAAAACGTTTCTCAGGGAAAAGTAAGGACCTACACGAATCCAAAGATCAGAAGAAATAAACTCAAATGTGTTTTTAAATCGTGAAACTACCATACATCATAGTAAACAAATAAACGAAATTCAAACCAAAATTACAATAAATAACCAAGTAATGCTCACAACGAGTTGAAACTACCACAAAGAGAAGTAAGGCTAACGCCCCATGTGCCTTCTAAAGACCAGAGCAGGATTTGCACTTTTCTTAAATCAATTTTTATTTCAAGCCAAGTTTTTCTTTCTCATAACATCAAAAAAAATTAGCAGTCACAGGTAGTTGCAGTTGCAAGTGGTCACAAAGATAAGCGGTCCTAGTCTTAAAAAATATTAGGTAAAGTCATAAATGATCACAGTAGCGGTAGTAATTGTAGTAGTAGCGGTAGTAGCATAAGTAGTAGTTGTTTTAGAAGTAGCAGTAGCAGTTGTACCCTCAAAGGGTCAGTTATGTACCCTCAGACATTCCTGAGATATTGCTTATATGCCTTTTTGACAACCTGCATGCATGTAGTATGTTTTGATTTAGTTCAACATGCACTCCAGCACCCCCTAAAAATTTCACCTTGATGCCTTTAGTCATTATAGAGACAATTTTGACACGCCCCTTTAACGTCCATATCTAGTCTATAATCCAGCTCAACCTACCCTAAAAATAATAACTCACCTATCTAAGTCGTTTGGTTAGTTCAACAACCCCTTACATGTCCTGGAAGGACCAACTTAATAGCCCAAAACGCTCTTGAGGTGCATAGTGTTTAATTTAACCTCCCCCTAAACATTCCCATAAAGTCGAACACCCCGTTCGTCATTCTCTGAAAGCTCCAACTTCTTAGCCTTAGCGTTTCCTGAGTCACACGCTCTTGACGAACTGAATGTTCCAAATATGTTCTGATTTTGTTAAACACCCACAACATTCCTCGAAAGTTTCACAGAGGTACCCTTAGAGTTTTTGGGTTCCAAGAACCGAACAGCCTTCCATTTTCCAATAGGAAAGACTATATATAAACAATGGGTGACTTTCATTGCTTTCAGTCTTTGCTCCAAGCGCTTTGAGGATTCTTGTAATCTCCAGAGGCATAGTAGTTGGACCTTTAACTATGCTGAACAAAATAGCTATATCAAAATTCCTAACGGATGTCTGTCGAGAAATAAAGGGAGTGTGGGAGGGCTGCTTGTGCTCTAATCACTTTTGACTCTTAGAAAGTGTACTGGAACTTTTAACTTCCGACTGAATAAGCCCCTCCAAAGTTCCTTTAACAGTTCTTGTTTTAGAGTTTCGGATACTATTATCACGGGTCGCTTCTTAATTACAGTTCATTACCACGAAGTGTTTTACACGCACACTTAAAGAACAATGTCATTGGCTTGCTAAAACACGTCACAAAAATGAGTAAATATAATTAAAGCAAACCTTTAATAAGAATGTCATGGGTACAAGTTAGGTTGAAAGGGGATGAGGAAGGCTTATTACCGTCCCTTATAGATGGATAAGAAAGTTGATTTTGCATTTCGTTGGGAACAAATTACCACACCTATATTATTTTTTTTATATATATATTTTCATTTTAAAAATGAAGAAGCATTCTTGCCTATACTTCCTATATTTTCTCGAATTAACCCCCCTGTCGGAATTATGGAACATTAGACTTATTTTCTTGTTTTTCACAGCTGTAATGATTGATTTCTTTGGAAAAAGACCACATTCTAGATATTGATTAGGCCTTCATGTTCTAGAACTATACGTTGCACAATCCGAATTATGAGTACCTTGCTTTCTGTTCTCATTCTCTACTAAGATTACTAAGGGAAATCAAATTTTCTGAACAGATAGGAGGAAAACAAGAGTGAAAGCTTTTTGAAAGACGTCTAGAGCTTGTTATCCTCTTGTAAATACAAAGGCGGCGTATCACTTATGTTGAAAGAGCTACTTTAGAAGAAGTACCACTGAGAAAACAATAAGATTTTGCGTTCTAAATTAGTAGAATAATTGTTGTCTTTTATAATTCTCTTCTCACTTATTTTAAAAAAGTCTTATGAAATACTTGTTTTAAGTGTTCATCCTAGCCTTATATTTCTTGATGTGATATCGATGCTGAGGTTTTGCAGGTTAGATTGACATGCAAATGAGGCAAGTTACAAATGCGTTTGTGTAAAAAACGGACGTAAAACTTTAGAAGGAGAAGAAAAAAGCTCACTTTTAGAGCTGCTGATATAGTAAATATTCAACGGTATATAGACGCGGACATCGTTACTTAGTAATCACAGTTGCGCTCCTGTCAAAGAAAATTTTTACATAAATTTGCAAACAAGAAGGCTGAGTCAGAGATTGAAAAAATAGTATATGGTGTAACATAATTAAAAACTTACCTTTTGAAACTGTTTAAAAGATGTATGATAAAATACAAAACTCTATCTACGGTAAACAATTTTGTGTGGAAATCTTTCCCGAAACCCTCGTTTTCTTGCCAACAGATTGCAAGGCAAACTTAGAAATGCAAAAATACAGATAACACTTTTTTTGGGTAAATACGTAATTGAGAGGAAAGATCAAAAGAACTGCTGCTAGAAATTTCTCTTAGAAATACTCCATGGGGAAATATGGTTTCATTTTCTGTAAGTAAAAACAAGAAAAAAACATGCTATAGCAAGGAAAGAGAAATTTTTGGAAAGTGTTGATCTTATGGATAAGATTTAAAAAAAATTTAGCATAATGCTTATTAAAATAAAAACTCAACTGCATGCAAGTGAAGTAAGAAAGACAAAATTTAAACCTATTTTAAGAAAATTGGCATACAAGATTACTGTACTTATCTTTGAAAAACCAGTATAAGATAGAAACATTCAGACAGTACAAAATCTGTGTTCCAAATTTAGTCAAATGTAAAGCGTAGGCACAAAGTCTGAAACAAAACAAGAACTACAAGCAGAAAATTCCCGTAAGAGAGGGAGGAAATTAAGAATGCATTTGACCTTAGAACTTACCGTGGTTCAAGAGTCCCTTAAAGCATCCAAGACGTTACCAGTCATCTCTTATTGGTATGGCCACCTAGGTGTCTTTCTAATGAGGCTTAAGTTAATATTCATTTGGTAGCTACGTATTGGTCTGCCTAGGGACGTTGGCTTTTTTTGGTGCCCCACGGTCACCACTGAAGAACGTTCGAAGATGGCAGGATTCAGGTATGTGAATCATGTTTCGTAGTAAGTCCAATACTAAAGTGTATCGCGGTAGCCACGTATAAACCTCGTATCGTCATAAAACCAAGTTTTTCAGGAGACAAGAAAAACTAATTTCGGTTCTTTTCCTATGAACTAGGAGGTTGGGATTTACACCAAAAAAAATTACAAGAATCACAGGAAGGTGTTGATATAGTTCTTATCACTATCTAGGGTAAGTTTGTTCATCAGACGGTACATACGAGGTTTGCTTCAGTAGCGTTTCATTTATGCGAGGTCTGTGCAGACTACTTTCTGCGGCACCATTTTTATACGAGGTCTGTACTCGATTAATTTTCGCGAGAGTTAGATACAGGACATGTAGCCGTGGTAAACAAGTCGCTTCAGCTCATACGAGGTGTAACGATTGAAAAAAAAGAAGTATTTTCTTAGTAATGAGGCCATCGTGAGGGTTTATCTAATAGCACGACGACGTTTTAACAGACGACGCCAACAAGCAGACGCTATACAGCTACATGGCTAGACCGCCTGAACTTACAGAAGAAGGATCGCCAGCAGCTTGTTTAGCAGCAAATGGACGGAAGGTTGTTGGTGCTCCTTTATCTGTATGCCCGAGAATAAATTTTTGATTTTCGGCAGACTACAGAATATGCGAAGTAAAACCACCCAAAGCGTCGTCAGATTTATTAGCACAACCAAGGTAAATCGAGCACGATTTTATATGAAACGTGTCTGAGACGAGTAAGATCGTTGGTCAAATTGCTGCTGAACAGTTTTTTCCCTTTGTACAAGTATGAACCCAGGTGTTGTCAAAAGCGGTGTCTTTATTGGTGTACTAATGCGTCTTAAGGTCTATCAACGCGATTAGTCACTGGTGCTATGGTGCAGTAGCATGGGTCATAAAAATAGAGCCGTATTCAACTTAACGTTATTATTCGGGAAGTTGGGTCTACACAGGTTTAGCAGTTTTGATTGCTGCACCTTAACGCACGTTAATACGCCAACTAAGAACGGCAAGGCAGGGTCCCTTACATTCACAAAAACGACAAGTATTCAAATATTCTTTTATTTTTCAAAAATTGATTAGAAAACTCACAGCACAAAATCACACTACCACTGAGCTCTTGTTTGAAATGAATATTAAAAATTATACAAAAATCACATGTTTTTTTTCAACGTGGGTAAGAATCAAACGCATGGCCCCTGGGCTTTTTTTAAATTAAATTGACATTTCAGTCATTGGTTTCCTCATTTCTTTTTCAACAGTACTTCAACAGTAGGTATTTCCATCAAATTCAAATGCTCACATGGTACTGGAATCAACTCAGTAAATTTCATTCACAAATAATCAAATGCCAATTACTTTTGATGGCATGCGTTTGCAAACAATATTTTACCTGTACTTTTGGCTATCTTATTTGAAAAGCTCATCTATGCAAAGAGTTTCTGCAACATCCATAAGTAGAATATTGATTTCTAGGATTATTACCATCCACCAAAATATGCATCTTATAGCACATCCAGACCAGCGGCGTGTTTTCTCCCCAGAAAAAATGGCACCTTCATAGCAAAACACTTTTACCGAGAAGTCCATTTTAAAGTAGTGAAGACGTACCCTAACCAATTCTGCTTTTCCCAGTCCTCCAAATACAGCAGAAGGAAAATGCAACTGTGAGGAGCGCTTAGACTGGAAGTGAAGCGCTTAGACTGGAAGAATGGTTTCCTGCTAGATTTTCTGGATTTTATTTTTACTTCATGTAAATTAAAACAGAACTGGGGGCAGTTGCTTTTCTTGAGAAAAAACTTTGAATTGTAGAGAAAACGGCCTAAAAAAGTTAAGAAAAAGGTCAAAAGTAAGGAAACTCTGTCCATTTTCCAAATTCCGTCTACTTTGACTTGCTTGTTCTCTAGACTACTCTAAAAAAGTACCAAAGTACCACTCCCCATACCTTAGTTAACCAACGAAAACCAGTAATGGCTTACCTTTTGCTTTCCCAGTGCTGCTTGCAGAATTTTTCTTCCATTAGAGATATTAGTATTAGTCATTTTTATTCTGAGCTCATAGTAAATACTGATGATAGTGAGAAAACAATAGGGAACACAAACCTCATAGGTTTTCCACAAGTATGTCGCGCTACGACGTAAACCTCGTACTGAAGGAACCCTGGTGGTTGCAGTTGAAGCACAACGCGTATAAATTTTTTACAGGTATGTAAAAAATACGAGGTATGGCCTTTGCTAATAGCTTTTTAACAAAAGATTGTAGATTTTTTTGATTTCACCATCGAACGCAGCTAAAAAAAAAACTGCATATGAGACTTCTCTTAACTCAATTTAGCTAAAATTGACTTATAGGAGGTTTGCACGCGGCGACCGTGGTATGCGCTTGAAAATGAGTGTGAAACAATAAGGAAGACCTTTACTCAGTGTTGGGGACAGGCAAGATATTTTTAAAGTAGAAGAAGTGCATGGTAGTGCATAAAAAGACCTTGTAGTGGGAGCTGATGAGCTTTGAAAAGTTCCCACCCCCTATGATGTAAAAAAAAACTCAAAGTTAGTTATTTTCACGAAAATGAAAAATCGTAAGATAAGAAATTACTCCGAAAACAATCTGAAAAGGTCATGACCCTAATACAAAGGATATTGCGTTGTCCTAGATACAAGATTAATGCAGTAATCCCATTTACCGTGAAGAAGTGCCTATTCCTTACCTTGTAGATCTAAGGAGACCTCCCTACTACGCACATAGAATCTTTTGAGCTAGTGAGGTAGCCATGCCATTTCTATATTATTAATTAAAAAAAAATCCGAAAAAGAAGTTCTTCAAAGAAAAGAAAAGGCCCTGTTAAATTTAAAATCAGAAGAAAGAAAAACCTAAAATAGTTCAAGCTCAAAGCAACGAGAAATTACTATTAAAGAATAAATAAAACTCAAAACTAACAGAAATTAAATAAACCATCCATGCAAAAAAAAAAAAAAAAAAAAAACTACAACATCTACCAATATAAATGAATAGATAAATCTTAAAACGAGTAAAGCTTAAATTTAATATGTGAATCAAGCTTAAAACGAACCAAAATATTTTGCTATTGAAGTATAAATCAAACCAAAAACGAAAGGAAATTAAGTAAACAATCATAGCAAACAAACATACAATAGGTACTAATATAAATGAATAAATAAATATTTAAGGGTGTTAAGCCTAAACTGAATATGCAATCAGGCTTGAAACAAACAAAAATAACTACAAAAAAGAGTTTGGGTACTTCCTCCTTCTCTCACTACAAAAGTCTAAAACCTACTAGGTCATTGGCGCTTTATTGAAAACTATATGTGTCTTGAACAGTCTTGGAAAGCACAAATAAAATGAAACTAAACATTTGATATATAATGACATTAATAATTGAAAGATAATCAGTTCAAGATTTCATTTCACTGTAATTTTATTTTCATTTTCAATGCTGTAATAACTGGAAAAGCAAATGTTTGTAATATAGTTAGTTTTCAGTAAAGCGCCAATGACGCAGTAGGTTTTAGACTTTTACAGTGAGAGTAGGAGGCAGTACCCAAACTCTTTTTTGTAGTAATTTATGTTCGTTTCAAGCTTGATTTCCATATTCTGTTTAAGTTCCGGTCGTTCTTCATGGTTGTCAGCAAACATAATTTTTGAAATAAAATATCGTTAATAAGTTGTTGTTTTTTTTTGGGGGGGAGGGAGGGGGAGACATGGAGGGAGGGCCAGGGATCAGCTCTCATGATTTTTGGAATAAAATATCCTTAATATATCATTGTTGGTTTTTTTTTTGGGGGGGCGGGAGTTTGGGGTGGGCCATGAAGGGAGGGTCAGGGGTTAGTTTCCAGGATTTTTGGAACAAAATATCGTTGATACGTTTGTTTTTTGTTGATGTTTTTTTAGGGGAAAACTAGGGCATGGCGGGAGGGACAAATGTCAGGTCCCATTACTTTTAGAATAAAATATCTTTAATAATTTTTTTGGGATGGGTCATTGGGTCCTGGAGGGAAGTCCAGGGGTCAACTCTCGTGAATTTTTGAATAAAATACCGTTAATAAGTTGTTTTTGTTTTGAGGGCGGGGGGGTCATACCATATAGGGAGGGCTAAGGGTGAGCTACCATAGTTTTTGGAATAAAGAATTCTTGATAAGTTGTTTATTCTGGAGGGAAGTCAAGCAATGGAGGGACGACAAGGGGTCACCTCCTTTGATTTTTTGAACAAAGAATCGTTAATAAGTTTTATTTGGAGGGGGGAGGTTGTGCCATGGAGGGAGGGCCAGGGGTCATCCCAATATTTTTGGAATGAAATAACATTAATAGTTTAATTTTATTTTATTTTTTTGGGCGGGGAGAGGGATCGGGCCATGGAGGGAGGACCAGGGGTGAGCTCCCATGGCTTATCATTAATGAATTTTTGTGGGGGAGAGGATCAGACCGTGGAGTGCCAGGGGTCGGCTCCCGTAAGTTTTGGAGTAGAATATCGTTATTAAGTTGTTTTCGTTCTTGGGGAGGGTCAGGCCATGGAGGGCCAGGGCTGAGCTCCCATAATTTTTGAAATAAAATATCGTCAATATTTTTTTTTTTGGGGGGGGGGGGGCTTAGGCCGTAGAGGGAGGGCCAGAGGTTAGCTAATTTAAGCTTTGGAATAAAATATCGTTAATAAGTTTATGAGTTGGGGTGGGGGTCAGACTTATCTGGTCTTCGCACTATTCTAAAAACCCTCGCAAAAAAAACCTTATGAAGATCCCCCAGAGCATAATTTACAACTCTTGTCCCTGGGCTTTTGGGAGTTTTGTCAACCCTGGAGTTTTTTTTATCTGATTCTTGACCTTATTTTAACAAAATCACTGTCTAAAAATTTATATTTGGATTTGGGAAAAACAGAGTGGGGGGGGGACTAGTTGCCCTCCAGTGCCTTTTTAATCTTAAAATGGGAACTAGAACTTTCAATTTCCAATCTAATGATACGGCTCTAAATTTCATAAGACCACCCTTTCCATATGAACCTTACATGCCCCTGGGGCATAATTTACCTCACTTTGCCTCCAGACTCTGGGGGATGTGTAAACTCCGTAATTATTGTTAGATGATCTTTGATCTATTTTGAACAACATGAGTATCCCAAAAATTCGATCTGACACATTTGGGGAAAATAGGGTTTGTAGGGGGGGGGATGCTATTGCCAAGTGACTATTCTTGAATCTCTTATTTCTCTCCTAAGTTTTAATGACAACTCTCCCGTGAGAAGCGGTCTGGCAAGAAAATATACATTTGGCCCATTTTGGGGAAACCAATATTTTTGTATATCTTTTCGTCTAGATTTGGGTCTCCCTAGCTCAAGAACTTAGGGATACAAGTTATAAGCTAATCAGAGTGTTAGTTTTATGCCAGTCACGAGAGAAAAAAAATTCAGGAAAACTAGGACCCAAAAAATAAGGGGAAACCTCCGACCCCTTTTTAGGTAGGGGGATGCCCTTGAACTCTTTTTTCTTATACTAAACTCTTCAGGCGCATGGCTTTAAATTTCAAACTGATCAGAGATAAAAAAAAAAATTGGACAACTCGCTGATTTATTCACCCCCTACCCTCCACCCCAATCCCCAAACAAAATATTTGGTCTTTTTGTCCCACAGAACGGTACTTAGGTCAAAAGTGTCCGAAATTTGATCTCGGGTTCTTTTTCGGTTACACGAGGAGCAGGTAGTAAAACAGACACGGAGGGGGGGGGGGGCTTGTTGCCCTTCTTTTACTTCCAGTTTGTAAACATAATATAAAGTTTTTTTTTTTAATCGAATGAGCCCTCTCCGAAATTTTTAGACCACCCCTTCGATGAGTAGCGGCCGTGGCAAAAATACTGTCAAACAGTTCGTGGTAACGAACTGTAAGTAAGGAGCGACCCGGCTCAATGGTAACCGAAATTCTAAAAAACGGAATTTTGATACCAATAAATACATAAAAAGAATCAGATTTTAATTCTGATTTCAAATATATATGTTTCCTCGAGTTTAATCATACCTATCAAAAGTTACGCGCCTGAAAAAATTTGGCTGATTTTCGAAAAAAGGGGGAAAGACCCCTAAAAGTTATAGAACCTTAATGAAAATCACACCATCATATTCAGCGTATCAGAGAACCCTACTGTAGAGGTTTCAAGCTCCTATCTACAAAAATGTGGAATTTTCCATTTTTTGCCAGAAGAAAGATCACGGATGCGTGTTTATTTGTTTTTTTTTGTTTTTTTTTTCTTTTCCCCAGGGGTGATCGTATCGACCCAGTGGTCCTAGAATATCGTGGGAGGGCTCATTGAAACTGAAATTAAAAGTTCTAGTGCCCTTTTTAAGTGACCAAAAAAATGGAGGGCAACTAGGCCCCCTCCCACGCTCATTTTTTACCCAAAGTCACCCGATCAAAATTTTGAGATAGCCATTTTGTTCAGCATGGTCGAAAACATCGTAAATATGTCTTTTAGGATAACTTAATCCCTCGAAGCCCCCAGGAGGAGGGCTGAAAGTTATGAACTTTACCCAATGTTAACATATAGTATTGGTTATTGGGACCCGGCTCAATGGTAGCCGAAACTCTAAAAAACGGTATTTTGATACAAATAGATACATAAAAAGAATTAAATTTTAATGCTGATTTCAAATATATAAGATTCATCAAGTTTAATCCTACCTATCAAAAGTTACGCGCCTGAGAAAATTTGGCTGATTTTCGAAAAAAGAGAGAAAGACCCCCTAAAAGTCATAGAACGTTAATGAAAATCACACCATCATATTCCGCATATCAGAGAACCCTACTGTAGAGGTTTCAAGCACCTATCTACAAAAATGTGGAATTTTGCATTTTTTGCCAGAAGAAAGATCACGGGTGCGTGTTTATTTGTTTTGTTTTTTCCCCAGGGGTGATCGTATCGACCCAGTGCTCCTAGAATATCGTGGGAGGGCTCATTGGAATGGAAATTAAAAGTTCTAGTGCCCATTTTAAGTGACCAAAAAAATGGAGGGCAACTAGGCCTCCTCCCACGCTCATTTTTTTCCCAAAGTCACCTGATCAAAATTTTGAGGTAGCCATTTTTTTCAGCATTTTCGAAAATATTATAAGTATGTCTTTTAGGATGACTTAATCCCCCTAGGTTCCCGGGAGGAGGGCTGAAAGTTATGAACTTTACCCAATGTTAACATATAGTATTGGTTATTGGGAAGTATACAGTACAGACGTTTTCAGGGGAGATTTTTCCTGGTAGTGGGGGGGGGTCGGGGGTTATGTAGGAGGATCTTTCCATGAAGGAAGTTTTCATGGGGGAAGGGACATTGCTATGAAGGGGACGCCGGACTTCCCAGCATTATTTAAAAAAAGATCAGAAATTAAATATAAAAAAACAAGTTTTTCAACTGCAACAGCAGCAACATCAAAACTTTAAACGAACAGAAAATATTACATATATGATTGGGTTCACCCCCTCTTCAATACCTCACTCTTTTAGCCAGAGATTTTTTAGTACTTTCATAAGAGCTATTTATTCTAATTAACGGCCTTTGTGATTAAGCGGTCATTTTTAAAGAATTGGAACAAAATTCAAACTTTCGCTTAAAGAGCAAGGTATTGACTAGGGGGCGAACCCCCTAATATATGTATTAAAAGTATATGAATACAGAAGTTCGTTACGTAAGTTAATTCGTAAGTTACATATATTTATTACTAATAAAAACGTTCGTAAATAAAATGAAACAAGTTTCGAGAAAGCCATTTAACCAAATAAAAGTAAATTAATATGAAAATTTTGTTTTAATTATTCATGTACTGTGAGCCAAGATCAAAACCTGCATTTATTCAAAAACGTTCAAAAATTAAATTAAAAAAAACAAATTTTTTTTAACTGAAAGTAAGGAGCGACATTAAAACTTAAAACGAACAGAAATTATTCCGTATATGAAAGGGGCTGTCCCCTCCTCAACGCCTTGCTCTTTACGCTAAAGTTTGACTTTCTCACAACTCCATTTTTTTTAAACAA
>JAQQPU010000378.1:0-60713 GCA_029168905.1 Artemia sp. Kazakhstan ARC1039
TATCTTACTACCTTTTATTCAAATGCTATAGCTAAAATCACTAAAATATCAAAGAGAAATGGTTAGACACTGAAGTCGAAAACAATTATGGTAAAAACAATCTTTCATTTCTATTTTGTCACTATTAAAAATGCTAACCCCCTCCCCAGCAAAAATCCTGGATTCACGCTCCCCTCCCGGGAATATAAAAGAAACTTTATCGAAAGAAAGCTTGAAAATAATCTGTTTCACTTCTCCAAAATAGCGCATTGCGTCTGCGCCTAATTATTACAATTGCCTCAAAGTGTTTTAATTTTGACGGAGAAACAGTTCCTTTTGACTTTGGCTGCCGCGTTCGTAAACACACAGGAAAAGGGGTGACAGCTAATTTTAACCTTGCGTAGAGCATTATGTCAAAACAGAACGACAATGCTTTAAGATTTGACGGAAGTCTCAGCTAGAGAAAAGATTACAATATGGAAAAGCTAAATTTTTCGAAAGGATAATTATTTCTATTTGCGAGAATTTTGGTTGTAAAAAACAATGGGGGGGGGGTTCGTTAGCCCTAACCAGAAAAGAAAGAGAACATTTTCGATTTCGAAACAATTTTATTGAATAATTACAACAACATTAATAATACAGATCATGTACAATTAGCGATAGAGTTTATTGTCTTCGATATATTTCACCAATGCACTTAAAGCACATTGAAGTCTATTCACATGTGCTATATCAACTTTTGCAGCGAAACATAATTGATCTTCCATTTTAAATTTGCTCAAGGATATCACATATCTTGCATATACTTCATCCCATTCCAGACAAAGCCGTGATCCTTTCGTGATTTCCACCGCAATGTTAGGTGCTCTTGTATTATTACCATCAACTCCACTATCAACTTCTAATAGGGTAAACATTCCACTCGCCATCAACACAAATATATATCCAAATGAGTAAAGTCAAAACTGTTCTTCTCACTCCTTTGAATTCTATTCACAGACTAATAAAACTATAGCAAAAATCCTTTCCTTATATTCCCTCCGCCGCTACTATGTAAGCAAGCCCTCTGATTGGCTGAGAAGGAAACACGTGATCTAACTGTTTCCTGGAAACTCATAGCATTTGCTTCGGAAACAAAAACAAATATTATTTCTGGATCATAACATTCGCTGAGAGCGTGCACTTACAACAACAACAACAACATTGACCTTGACATTTGCCTCGGAAACAACAACAAATACTATTTCTGGATCGTAACATTCGCTGAGAGCGTGCCAAAAACACACCTGGAGAAAGAGACCATGGAGAAAGAGGTCATTGACCCCATTAACCACGTGTTCTCCCTAGGGAGGCTATGCCCATATTTGGTGTTAAAAAAAAGTTGTAGGTGGCAGCAGGGGTGAGGGACAGGAGCTTTAGGGTCATCTCTACTGCAGATACAAATATCTGTTAAAATTCAAACTCAAAACGACCAGAAATTACTATTAAAGAATAAATGAAACCCAAAACGAACAGAAATTAAATAAAAAATCATAGCAAAAAACATACAACAAGTAATAATATAAATGAATAAATAGATCTTAAAGCGAGTAATGCTTAGATTGAATATGAAAATCAAGCTTAAAACGAAAAAAAAAACATTTTGCTATTGAAGTATAAATAAGACTCAAAACGAACAGAAATTAAATAAACAATCAATGCGAACAAACATACAAAAGATTTTAATGTAAATGAATAAATAAATCTTAAAACGAGTGAAACTTAAATTGGATATGCAAATCAAGCTTAAATCGAATAAAAATAACTACAAACGTGTGAAACATAAAACCTACTGCGTCATTGGCGCTTTACTGAAAACGAATTATATTACAAATGTTTTCTTTTGTACTTAATATTGAAAATAAATATTAAAATTACAGTAAAATTTTGAACTGATGAGCTTTCAGCAATTAATATCATTATACATCAAATATTCAGTTTTATTTATTAGTTCTTTCCAAGATTGTTCAAGACAAATATAGTTTCACTACAAACAAAATTTGGATACTGCCCCCTTCTTTAACTGTAAAAACCGAAAGCCTGTTGCGTTATTGGCGCTTCACTGAAAACGAATTACTCGTATATTACAAATTTATTCTTTTCCAGTTCTTACAGCATTGAAAATGAAAATAAAATTACAGTGAAAACAAAATCATGAGCTGATGGATCTTTCAACAATTAATACCATTATATATCTAATATTCAATTTGATTTTGTTTATACTTTCTAAAACTGTTCAAGACTCATACAGTTTTCAGCAAAGTGCCAATGACGCAGTAGGTTTTAGATTCTGTGTCACTTGCTGACACAGAGAGATCAGGACTGTTTCTAATTGGAATTGCGCTGCAACTGGGAGGATATTAGAGGGTCGGGTTTAATGCTAAGGGGTGGGCGGGCGGGACTGGCTGTGCACAGCAAAATGAGGAGCTTTTACAAAAAGACCCAATAAAACATTTGAGCCTAATGGTCTTTATGACCTTTGGTTTTCTATTGTCTAAAACATTTTTTAAAAATTAATTAAAAAAAACTAGAATAACTTTACAAAAGCGATAACCATTAACAAGCAGTATATAGAGCTATCCTCCCATTTCCGCTACAAATGGGAGGAGGGGTCGGGTTTAATTCAAAGGGGTGGGCGGACGGGACTGATTGTGCAAAACCTTCCAGTTGGTGGTCCTGTTTTCACTGATCTTATTGCATTACTAAAAAAACAATAAAACATCGAAACCTTATTGCCTTTGAGGCAATGAGGAAATCCTTTTATATGAAAGCATAATCTACAAACAGAAAAAATTCAATAGTATCTGTAGAGAATTATATATAATCGTTGCAGTTTATAGATCTATCCTCCCATTTGCGCTACAAATGGGAGGAAGGGGTCGGATTTAATGCTAAGGGGTGGGTGAACGGGGCTTGCTGTGCACATCCTTCCCGTTGGTGGTCCTGTTTTCACTAATCTTAGTGCACAACTAAAAAACAAAAAAACGTTATGACCTTTAATTTTCTATTGTCTAAAACTTAGTAATATAAAAAAATTGATCTAAAAAACTAAAATAAAATTACACAAGAGATAACCATTCACAAGCAGTATATAGAGCTATCCTCCCATTTGCGCTACAAATGTGAGGATATTAGGAGGTTGGACAGACCTATCCTCCCATTTTCAGCGCAAATGGGAGGATATCAGGGGCATAATTTACATAATATAACCATATATTCCCCAGGGCATAACTTACAACACCTGCCCTCGGGCCCTGGGGGGCTGTATCGACCCCGGAGTTTTCGTTATATGGTCTTTGAACTATTAAAAAAAACTATCTCAAAGTTCTTATTGGATGGGTTTGAGGAACAAAAGGGCGTGGAGGGAGGAGGGGCTAGGTGCCCTCCAATCTCTTTTGACTCTTAAAAAGTGAACTAGAACGTTCAATTTCCAATGAAATGAGCCCTCTTTGAAGTTAATACGAGCATCCCTTCCATAAGACCCATATATGCCCCCAGGGCATATCTTACAACGCCTGCCCCCGAGCCCTGGGAGGTTGTGTCAACACCGGGTTTTTTTTTATATGATCTTTGAACTATTTTTAACAAAATTGCTATCTTAAAATTTTATTGGATGCATTAGGGAAAAAAGGTTTTTATTGGGGGGGGGGGGGAGCTGGTTACCCTCCGATATCTTTTGACGCTTAAAAAGAGAACTAGAACTTTCAATCAAATCAGCCCTCTTTGAAGTTTATACGAGCATTCCTTTCATAAGTGCCCTTTTTAAGTGACCAAAAAGATTGGAGGGCAGCTAACCCCCCTCCAACGCCACTTTTTCCCAAAGTCGTCCGATCAAAATTTTGAGATAACCATTTTGTTCAGCATAGTTGAAAGATCAAATAGCTATGCCCTTAGGGGTTACACGATCACCCATGGCCCATGAGGAAAGGGCTGTAAGTTGTGAAATTTGCCCATTGTTTACGTATAGTATTTGTTCTTGAGAATATACAGACATTCTTTTTTTGGAGGGTGGGGAGAATTCAGGGTGGGGAGGGGGATGGAGAAGACATTCTTTTTTTTTGTGCTCGGGGTGAATTTTCATGGGGAGAGAGAATTTTCTGTGAAGAGGTAAACTTCCGGGGTGACGTTTCCAGGGGAAATTTACACTGAGGGATTTGACAAAATTCATATACGAAATTATTTTTATTTGTCTTCCTTTCTCTTTGCCAACTTAATTTTGCACGTGAGCGTATTCAGTGGGAATTGTGCGGGGGAAAATTTTCAGCGGGTTTGGATTTCTGGGGAAAAAAATCCCAGCTTCCGCTTGCACGGAAGCTGGGATATCCGGATTGATCGGGAAAATGATCAGAATTTAAGGTCTTTTTCAAATGAAAGTATGATAAAGAGAATTTTCCAGGCTGAATAGTCCACAAGAAATTTTATGGAAGGAGGGGGAGGGGTTCAGCGAGGAGAGAATTATCCAGAGGCAACTTTACGCTGGGGGTGTATTTTACGTAGGTGAAACGTTCCAAGAAGGAGTTTCTCGTGAAGGGAGGGAATTTTTCATGAAGGGTGAGCCAGGTTTACTGGCATTACTTGAAAAACGATAAGAAATTCATTTTTTAAAAGAACAAGTTTTTTGACTGAAAGTAAGGAGAAACATTAAATCTCAAAACGAAACGGAAGTTTTTCCTGCAATGGGGTCAGGTAATGCCAAACCGGTGTGAAACCGGCGAGTTCTTTTTCTCGTGTCGTAAATTAAGCAGAAATTCAGCCTACTTATAAAAATCTTAACGCAGCTATTTTATATTACTTGCGAGAGTCAGGGGACAAGGGTTGATAGTTATGCAACGGTGGCAAATAATTTTTTCACGAAAGGAGTGGTCCTGTGAACTTTAGGGAAGGCTCATTGGGTTGAAAATTGGAAATTCTAGTTCCCTTTTAAGAATCAAAAGTGATGGAACATTTTTAAGAGTCAAAAGTGATGGGAGGATACTACCCCCCCTCCCATACTATAAGACAACATGTACCTGCTACTACTACTGTTACTACTTATAATAATAATACACTAGTGCTGCTACTACTTTTCTAACTACTACTACTACTACTACTACTGTGATACTAGTACAACTAAGGCTACGCGTATGAAGGTAAAAAGACAGAATATTAATGGAGTGTTTGGACTAAATAAAAAAACACTATGTGCATGTGAAATTGTCGAAAGGGCGTATCTCAAGAATGGATTTTCGTATTAAGTTGGAACTTTCAGAGAATACTAAAAGGGGAATATCAATTGACAAAAAGGTAATATATGCATGGCACTACTAACATTAATGCCATTGCTACTTTTAGTAATACTACTTCTGTTACTAAATTACTCAAACAACTACTTCAATTGCGACAACTTGTAAGGCTTAGAGTATTAAGATGAAAAGGGCGTCAAAAGGATGTTAAAGGACACATCAACAATATCAGAAGCAATGCTATACCGTTGCCTATAGTAAAGACCATACGGCTCCAATGTTTTATTATTTTTATTATTTTTTTTTTCCCCAGAGGCACTTCATATGGAAGGGGTTGTCGCAGAAACTTCAAAGGGGGCTCATTCAATTAGAAATCGAGAGTTCTAGTACCCTTTTTAATAGTCGAAAGTGATTAGAGGGCAATTAGCCCCCCCCCCACGACAATCATTAATTCAAACACATCCAATCAAAATTTTGAGATAGCCATTTTGTTCAGCGTAGTTGATTTCCGGATATAAAAGATATTTTTGAGGCGGACACTCTCCCACAACCCTCAGGGCAAGGGTTTTAAATTATGCCCTGGGGGCATATAAGGCTTTTATAGAAGGCGTTGTCGTAGAAACTTCAAAAAAAGCTCATTCGATAGGAAATTCAAAGGGCTTGTGCCCTTTTTAATAGTCGAAAGTGATTGGAGCGCAACTAGCCCCCTCCCCACGCCCATAATTCCCCCAACACATCCAATCAAAATTTTGAGATTTTTTTGCCATTTTATTCAGCGTAGTTGATTTCCAGATAGAAAATATGTTTTTGAGGAGTACACTCCCCCACAACCCTCAAAACACCTATACCTTCCAAAGGCCAGAACATAATTTGCACTTCACTGAAAATAAAAATCCAAATGAATGTGCTTTGTCAGTTTAATATACATATACTGATATTTAGTAATCGAAATGTTAATATTATTTGATTTATTAAAGTTATAAAAGTAAAAACACTTATATTTTTTCAGTAAAGTGCAAATTATGTTTTGGCCTTGGGAAAGTATAGGGGTTTTGAGCCCTACTCATGTTAATTTCTGCTCGTTTTGAGTTTGACTCGGTTATTTATTGTAATTTCTGTCCGTTTTGGGTTTCATTTATTTATCGATGCTGATTTGTGGTAGTTTCACGCTTGGTAGATTATTTGATTTTATTTTTGCTCATTTTTGGTTTAATGAAGTTCTTTACTTTTCTTTGTAAAACTTATTTTGTGGAAAAAAGTTTTTTTTAATTAATTAAGAGTCAAAAGTGATCAGAGGGCAACACGCCCCCATGCCCTTTTCCCCAAATGTATTGAATCAAAATCTTGAGATAACCGTTTGGTTCAAAATAGTCGAAAAGTAAAATAACTATGACCCCGGGGTTTAACAATACCTTCCAAATCCCACAGGGTAAGGGCTGTAATTTATACGAGTTGTCCATTGTTAACGTGTAAGGGTTTTTATGGATGGGGTGGTCGTATAAACTTCGGGGGAGGCTTATTCGATTTTAAATCGAAAGTTCTAGCTCTTTTTTGAAAGTCAAAAGGGATTGGAGGGCAACCATCCCCCCCGCGCCCTATCTCTCCCAAATGCTTCCGATCAAAATCTTTATATTGCCATTTTGATCAAAATAGTCCAAATGTCAAATAACTATGGTTCCGGGCCTGATAAACCCCTCTCCCTAGCCCTCAGGGCAAGGGCTATAAGTTGTGCTAGTTGCCCATTGTTAACATATAAGGTTTTTATGGAAAGGGTGGTCGTATAAACTTCGAATGGAGCTCATTATAATGGAAATCTAAAGTCCTACTGCCTTTTTTAAGAGTCGAAAGTGATGGGATGGTAGCCCCCCCGTAATGCCTTTTTTCCCCAAATGCATCAAATCAAAATTTTGAGATAGTAACTTTGTTCAAAATAGTCCAAAGGCTAAATAACTTTTCTTTTATCCCTGACCCCCCCCCCCTCAGTCCCTGGGGCAAGGGTCGTAAGCTATGTAAGCTTCTTATTGTTAACATATAAAGTTTTTATGGAAGGGGTGGTCGCATAAACTTTGTTGGAAATTGAAAGTTCTAGTGCATTTGTTAAGAGTCCAAAGTGATCAAAGGGCAACTAGTCGCTCCCCCCCCTGCCCTTTTGTCCTCAAATTCATCAGATCAAAATTTTAAGACAGCCATTTTGTTCAAAATAGTTCAAAGGTCAAATAACTATGCCTCTTGGGTTGAACATACCTCCCTCAGTCTCCGGTTAAGGGTTATAATTTATGCAATCTGCCTGTTGTTAACATATAAGAATTGTTATTGGAAAAGAGGGCATGTTTGATCCTGGAGTTCCCAAAGGTTTTAGGGTATTAAGATGAAACTTTAAGGAAGTATTGAGAGGAATGCCAAATACAATCAAAACATTGTGGGCTTGCTGGTTGTGAAAAGGGAATATCAGCAATATCTAAAGAACAACTGATGGTATTAAGTTAAAAAATTCGAGGTATGTTAAGGAGATGTTGAAGAGAGATTTTAGATAACTAGCAACCCCTCCTTGCCCTCTGGTCAACACTGATAGAAATTTGGAATTGTCATTTTGTTCAAACTAGTCAAAAAGTCTAATAGCTATGCCTCTAGAAATACCATTCCCTATATCCCCGGGGGCAAGTATTGTATATTTATGCAATTTGCCCCTTCTTTACATGCATGATTTGCCATTAGGAAAAGGGTAAATATTTGATTCCGGGTATATCCGAAAAGGCTTAGAGCATTAAGGTGAAACCTTGGAGAATCTTAAGGGGTACGGTATGCCAAATCAAAAGGCACTATGTGCATCTACTTTGTCAAAAAGGAGGATTTGAAATATTTTAAGAACTGCTAAGGATATTGAGTTTTGACTTTCATGATGTGTTGGGGGGATGTTCCAAAGAGGTTGGAGGTCCGCCAGCCCCCTCCAGCGCCTTTTTAGTTGATCAAAATTTTAAATAGACATCTTGCTCTAAATAGTCAAAAGCTCAAATAAATATGCCCATGGGGATGGTATAACTCCCCAGAGCTTTGGAGAGGGATGCTGAACACAATGTAACTCACTGTGTGCATGCTGATTGTTAGAAGGATGCATCTTTAATGTCTAAGGAACAGCCTAGGGTATTGAATTGAAATTTCGAGGGATGTTGAGGGGGATGTTGAAAAGCTATTGAAAGGTAATCAGCCCACCTTGCCCTTTTTAGAAACTCCTTCCTTTATCACTGATCAAAATTATGAAAAACCGATTTGGTTAAAAAAAAGTCAAAAGGTGTAGTAACTATATCTCCGGGGATGCAATGCCCTCACAGCCCCCGGGGTTAGGATTTTAAATAATTTAATTCACACTTTTTTACATACGGGATATATCATTAGGAAAAAGAAGAAATTTCTTGGTCTAGATGTGTTCGAAAAGGCTAAGGGTATTAAGGTGAAACTTTGGGAAATGTTGAGGGGCATGTTAAAAAAAATCTAAAGATACTATGCATTCAACTTTCAGAGCATTCGAAGGAAGATGTTAAAAAGTGGCAAGAGGGTAACCAATCCCCCTTTCATTCCCTCTTTAGCTGCCCTCCCTCCAAAGATATCTGATCAATATTTTGGAATGACAATCTTGTTCAAAATAGTCGATAAGCCAAATAACTGTACATCCGGGAATGAATTGACCCCCACATACCCTGTGGGCAAGTATTGTAAGTTATATAAGTTGCTCAATGTCTATATACAAGATTGGTTATTGGGGTAAGGAGACATGTTTGATCCCTAGTCTCCAAAAAGGCTAATAATATCAAGGTAAAACTTTCAGAAAATATTGTGTAGGATGCCAAACAAAATCAAAGCAGACTATATGCAGGAGCGTTTTCGAAAGGGTACAACACCAATATCTAAAGAACGGCTAAGGGTGTTAAATTGGAAATTTAAAGGCATATTGGGAGGCTTGTTGAAGAAAGGAACAAAGGGCAGCCACCCCTCTGCCTTTTGCCCTTTTATATTCTCTCCTTAAATCTGGTAGATACCTTCAAAAGCCATTTTATTTGAAAAGTCACAACGTCTAATAACTAAGCCTCTGGGGATGCCATACCCGCGCAGCCCCCGGGGCAAGGAATGTAAATTATGCAATTTTTCCATTTTTTACATGCAGAATTTATCATTAGGAAAGGGGGGAGTGTTTTATTCTGGATGTGTCCAAAAAGGCTGAGGGTGTTTAGGCAAATTTTCGGGAAATGTTGAGAAGCATGTTGAGCTAAATCAAAAGAAACTCTATTTATGTAAGTTATCAATAAGGCTTATGTGCATATCTTAGGAACAGGTAAGGGTATTAACTTGAAATTTTCAGGACTACTAGTACTACTGCTGCTATTGTGGCTACAATTGAGGCTGGTTGTGATTGTAACTGTGACTATTTCCAACTGCGACAAATTCTAACTGTGACTGGGACTGCTTGCAACTGCTGCGACATCTATTTGTGACTACTTTCAGAAAATGTTGAGGGGGATGATGAGCTTTGAAACTTCAAAAGTTGAAAAATAACATCACTTTGACGTTTTGAAATTTTGATTAAACTTTAATGTTGAAAAAAAATTGATGTTGAAATGGGGAATGTTGAAAAACTTGAACCTTTGGCAACCAAAAACGAACAGGAATGAATTACAAAAACTTTACGAGAAAGAAGTTTTGTAAAAAATAGTAAAGAGCCATATTAAATTTAATACCAGCAGAAGTAGATTTCTATAATAATTCAAAACCAAAACGACAAGAAATCACCATTAAAGAATAAAGGAAACTCAAACCGAATGTAAATTAAATAAATTGTCTAGCAAACAAACATGCAACAGGTACTAATATAAATGAATAAATAAATCTTAGAATGAGTAAAACTTTTGAATTTTCAAATCAAGCTTAAAACGAAGGAAAATCCCTGCAACAGTACAAACAAGATGCCTTGTCAAGATGCAGCTTCCTAAAAAGATTTATATTCCTGATTTTTTCTTCTTTTTTTTTACCTTGCAAAGATGTAACTTTCTGAAAAGACCTGTCTGTCTGAAATAAAGAAAACCATTTGACAAGGAGCATGTTCCAGGTTCGAATTTTTTTTTATACAAAATTTAGTAAAAATTGAATTTTTCGTTCCACGTGATAGCTAATTAACAGCTGTAATTACTTCAAATTAACTTTGTATTAATTTATTTGTGACCTTTTTGTGAATACGGTTAACTAGTATCGTAAATTATTTTTGTAGGAAATTGTGTTTTGTATTAAATTTGTGGTAAATTTTTGGGATTAAATTTGGGTTAACTACTTAACTAGCATCTTTAGCCTAAGAACATCTGCACAATCATCATCAAATTGCAAAAATTGGAGAAAAATAGTCAATCTAATGAGAATGAATGACTTCATTAACATTCACATTTGTCATATTTTACTCATTATTGATTAAAATTTCTCATATTTCAATAAATCAATTATAATATGTATTAAGGCACTTATTAATAAACTATTCCATGCTATTAGTTAATTCACATTAAAGTTGAAGGAAACACGAATTAAGTTGCTAATTTCCGCATGGAACACAATCAATATCACCGCAATAATCATGACCAGGCTTGCCACCTGTACCACGAAAGTAATATTTTATTACTATTTCAGTCAATTCGAAAATCGCTGTGTAGCATGCAAACTTGGGTAATTGTAGCACTTCAGGAACTGACCGTAGTGGCAACCCTGATCATGACGTCTCTTAGTTTGACGCCATTTTTTGACCGTCTAATAGTCCACAGTCCAGACGTGTCTTGTCAAAGAGTCTGAGCCAACAACAATGATAAGTATTTTACCTTGCCAAGATACGCCTTTAAAATTGATTTTTGGAACCAAATAGAGTTAAGTGGTAAATCTCGAATTTTATAATGACACATGACTTGGACGATGTAAAGAATGGAATAAAATATGAAATCGCTAAACCTGAACATTATGAAATAGTAAAGCATATGTTTTTACATGATTACTTGGGACGTGAACCGCTAGTGCTAGCTTCTGGGCATGGTATTCTCACTGAGGATAAACAGCAACTGTAAGTCTCCTTTTTTAAATACTGGTTTGCATCGGCCTAGCTGAGGGAGAGGGGAGAGAAGCCGCCAAGCCGGTACTATCCTATTATCTGGGCCTCTCGGGTTAATCATTATACACTAGGCAATGATAAAACCCGTTTTTGACGTCTTAACTGTTATAGAGCAGGCAATGATAGCAAGGTTTTCATTGCGTATACGATATTAAACGGTGATTTTTTGGGGCTTAGGGGGGGGGGGGGGGGGGGGGTTCCCAGGGTGGGTTACTTATTTAATTTGCAATTTTTTCCCCCCCCCCCCCCCTCCTCCTCCCTAATGTACAAATTTATAGCCCAAATTTGTTTTTAAACTATTATATATTCATCGTATTTTATTTATTTCATTAGCATTAACCAAACTTGACTTTTAGAGAGGCCCGGATAATGGGATAGTACCGAGAAGCCTTACTATGAAACCTCAGAGACAGGTGTAAAGCTAAGTTTGGATAAAATAAGGGGTAAAAATATCGTATCAACCAAAAATTGTACGGGACAAAAAGAAATATGTCATTATTAAACTCTTCATTTAATGCTATTTCCAAACTCATCAGTTTCTTCAGCCGCAATTGATAAATTTTTGGTAGTTCATATTATTGACTTTCAAATAAAGTGAACATACCACTCGGTGCCTTTTTTTAAGTTCCTTACGAAAATAATAATCGCTTCGATCGGAAATTGAAATTTACCCATTTCCACCCCCACCCCCCCCCCCCTAATGTGCAAACATATACCCTGAATTATAATATACCCTGAATTGTCGACGGCAAAGTTTCGAATCGCAAAATTCAGCGCTGTTTTTGTTGACGGCAACTGGTAGGAAAACATTTTATATTTGAGTTGCATAATAAATGAGGTTTGAATTGTCGTAAATAAGTATTTTTGAAATATGTACTCTTGAACAACTTATTTATAAACTAGTTATATGTTTTTAGCCACTTTTCAATAGCTTAACTAGTGCTGATAACTTCTTTGTGTGGTTACAACTCAGAGTATATATTTGCATATTGGGGGGGTCGGGGTGGGTAAATTGGAATTTCCGATATAAGCGATTATTATATTCGTAAAGAGCATAAAAAAGGCATAGAGTGGTATATTAACTTTATTCCTAACTTAATAATATGAACTGCCAAAAATTTACCCTGCAATTATATCCCAGTTCTACCTCCTAATGGGACCAAACAAAATGGAGTATCTCTTCAATGGTGGACCATGTCTAAAAGAAACATAATAAGGAACAAACGCAATAAACAAAATAAGGAATCTACTGGTACTATTTTCAGTTATTTAATGTTTCCCCCAGAAGGAGTCGTACTCGCCAACCTTTATACTCTTTCCTATTGCTCTAATTGATGCTAATTTGATATCAGGACAGACACAAAATTGGGTTGAGGCTCATGCCTGAAAAGTCCATTGCCTCCCTACACCTAAAAATAACTAGGCTTAATTTGAGATTGAAATTTGAAATCCCCACCACACACACACACAATCAGCATGTGTTTTCTAACTTGACATTAATATTGTAAAATATCCCAAGCTGGTCACCCATAGATATTTAATATTGATTCATTTTAAAAACTTTCCACAAAATAAGTTTTTCAAAGAAAAGTAAAGAACTCCATTAAACAAAAAATAAGCAGAAATAATGTCGAAAAATCGCCCAAGCGTACAACTACAACAAATCACCATCAATAGATAAATGCAATCCAAAACGAACAGAAATTACAATAAATAACCTCAAAACAAGAGTCAACCTCAAAACAACAGTCAAACAAGCAGAAATTAACATGAGCAGGGCTGATAACCTCCATACCTTTTCAAGACCAGAACATATTTTACACTCTACTGAAAAAAAAGAAATAAACAACACACAAATGAATGTAGATTGACCGTTTAATATACTGATATTTATTCCTTAAAGTCTTAATAATTTTTTATTTATGAAAATTAAAAAAGCAAAAACATTGAACATTTTTTTTTAGTAAACGGAAAAATTTTTTCTGGTCTGTATAAGGAACAGAGGTTAACTCGAGTTAATTTTTGCTTGTTTTAAGTTTGACTCGATTATTTATTATAATTCATTAAAAAATAAAATTCCCCCAAAAATAAGTTTTCAATGAAAAATAAGGAGCTCCACTACGCCAAAGATGAGCATAAATAAAGTTGAATAATCTCCCAAGCGTAAAGCTACCACAAATCACCATCAATAAATGAATGAAACCTAAAAACGAACAGAAATTACAATAAATAACCGATTTAAACTCAAAACGAGCAAAAATTAACAAGTGTGGGGCTGACAACCTAAATGCCTTCTCAAGACCAGAATGTAATTTGCACTTTGCTGAAAAAAAAACAAAAAAAACAATTGAACGTTAGTAGTATGAATGTAATAGTTCCGGGCGCAGCCCAACCCCACCATACGAGCGCAGCCCCATACAAAACAAGCGGTGCTTTATCCTTTTTGCAAATCGGCTTCCGAAGATTTTGCGAATTTCAAAAATTATGCCCTATCTGATATTGAGTAATCGAACATGTTGTCGGTGAAACAATACAGTGAATACAAGCGTGCCCTGTCCCACCATACAACAAGAGCCCTATTACAACAAGAGCTCAGTTCCACCATTTCAGCGAGTGCCCTGTCCCACCATTCAGGTGGTTGTCCTGTCCCACTATTCCGGCGGATGCCCTGCCCCACCATTCCGGTGGATGCCCTGTCCCACCATTCTAGCTGGTACCCTGTCCCACCATTTTGGCGGGTGTCCTATCACACGATACAAGCGGGCCCATTTTGGAGTTACCAATCTCTAATATCCTCTCTCTTAACGACAAAGATATTCTACAAGATCTATCATTTCCTTGGAAAAAAAATTTCCAAATGCCAGAGTGCTATTACTCCGAGCGAGCCCATAGGGCTCGCTCGGAGCCCTATGGAGCCCTATCTTTTGAGATAACAACTGAGTCAACAACATTTTTTAGCTTCAAAGCAGTTTTTCATTGATTTCTCTGTTCCCTGATTCCATGTGGGTTTTGTTTTTTTACTTGGCGTTCATTAAAAAAACGAAGATTTCCTGTTATATAAATAATTCATGCATCATTTAAAAGAGCTTTCATGATTTATACAGTTTGGTCATGATTTTTATGGTTTGGTCGTTATTTCAATGGTTTGGTCTGGATTTCTAGGGTTGGCTACGTTTTCTTTATGAATTACTCTGGATTTCTATGCATTGGCTATGATTTCTATGAATTTCCCTGAATTTTTATGTATTGGTTATGATTTCTATGGGATTTTTCTGGATGTATATGGACCGCTTATGATTTCTATTTTTTTGTATCGATGTCTTTTGGTTTTGTGTGGGTTTTTAGGATTGACCCTAATTTTAATGAATTTGTGTGGATTTCTGTCAATAGCGTTTTAATTCCATGGGATTTTTTCGGATTTCTATGTATTGGTTATGGTTTTTCATTAATTTGTCGAGATTTCTGTGTATTAGTCATGATTTTTTTTTAAGAATTTGGCCATGAGTTCTACAGTCTGGTCTTGATTTTTGTGAATAAGTCTGGATTTTAAGAGGATGGTCGTAATTTCTACAGTTTGCTTTTGATTTTATGAATTCGACGGGATTTCTATGTATTGCTCATGATTTTTTAGATATGGGCCATGATTTCTACAGTTTGGTCTTGATTCCTGTGGTTTGGTCTTGATATCTAAGATTGGCCATGATTTCTACAGTTTGGTCATGATTTTTATGAATAAGTCTGGATTTTCAGACGATGGCCTTAATTTATACAGTTTGCTCTTGATTTTTATGAATTCGACGGGATTTCTATGTATTGGTCCTGATTTTCTAGAGGTTGGCCACGATTTCTATAGTTTGGTCTTGATTCCTATGATTTGGTCTGGATTACTAGGATTGACCCTGATTTCTACCGTTTGGTCATAAGTTTTATGAATATGTCCCGATTTTAAGAGGATTGACCTGAATATCTACAGTTTTGTCTTGATGTCATTGGTTCGGTCCGGATTTCCAGGGTTGACGCTGACTTTCATGAATTTATATGGATTGCTATGCAATGCTTATGGTTTCTATAAAATCATCCAGAATTTGTAAGATACTTGTCAAGAACTTTGAAAAAAAAACAACACTATGGTGAAACCTAATAAAACAGAAGACACTTTTGAAAACAACTTTTAAGGTGAAACGTAGCAAAACAGAACATTTTGAAAAAAGATTAAGGTGAAACCTAACTATACAGGAGACACTGAAAAAAATAAATTAAGGTGTATCATAACAAAACAGATGCCACTTTGAAAAAAACTTGTAAGGTGAAACCAAACAAAACAGAACATTTTGGAAAAGATATTTAGGGTGAAAAAGACCTAACAAAACAGAAGACAGTTTGAAAAAAAACTTTAAGGTGGAACGAAATGATAAAAAACTTGAGGTGAAACCTAACAAAACAGGAGATTCTTTAAAAAACGTTCAAGGTGAAACGTAACAAAACAGAACACTGAAAAAACTTTTAAGGTGAAACCTAACATAACAGAAGCCACTTTGAAAACAATACATTTAAGGTGAAACCCAACAATGCAGAAGAGACAGAAAAAAGCTTTTAAGGGGAAATCTAACAAATAGATGACTTTCTAAAATAAACCTTTTAAGGCGAAACATAACAAAACAGAAGGCACTTTGAAAAAAATTTAAGGTGAAACTTAGCAAAACAGAACACTTTGAAAAAAAATATTCAAAGTGAAAAAACTTTTAAGGTGACACCTAACAAAACAGAACACTGAAAAAAAATTTAAGGTGAAATGTTACAAAACAGAAGACTGTAACAAAAACTTTTAAGGTGATATCTAACAAAACAGAAGACACTTTGAAAAAACCTTTAAGGTGAAACCTAACAAAACAGAAGACACGTTGAAAAAAAGAGAAACTTTTAAGCTGAAACTTGGCAAACCAGAAGATACGGAAAAAACACTTTAAGTTGAAACCTAACAAAACTTAAGACTAAAAAAAAACTTTAAAGGTGAAACGTAATAAAACATAACACATTAAAAAAAACTTTTAATGTGAAACGGAACGAAACAGAAGAAGCTTGGAAAAAAAACATATAAGGGGATGCTTAGCAAAACAGATGACACTGAAAAAAAACATTTGAGGTGAAACCTACCAAAGCAGAAGACACTTTGAGAAAAAACTTTTAAGGTGAAACATAACAAAACAGAAGACACTGAAAAAAATATTTAAGGAGAAACCTAACAAAACAGTTATCAAGATTCAGTCAGACACAGACTTGATGGAATAGCTAGCGTACCCTAAGAAAATAATGGAAACATAACAATGTAATGCAATGAGATTTTTCTGTTTTGTTATGTTTCACTTTCAAAGCTTTTTTCAAAGCGTCTTCTTTTTGTTAGGTTTCACCTTAAAAGTTTTTTTCAGTCTTCTGTTTTATTACGTTTCACCTTAAAAGGTTTTTTTTTCCAAGTGTCTTCTGTTTTTTTAGGTTTCACCTTAAAAGTTTTTTCGCCTTAAAGGCTTTTTTCCAGTGTTCTTTTTTGTTAGGTTTCACCTTAAAAGTTTTTTCTGTCTCTTCTACATTTTTGGGTTTCACCTTAAATGTATTGTTTTCAAAGTGGCTTCTGTTATGTTAGGTTTCACCTTAAAAGTTTTTTTTCAGTGTTTTGTTTTGTTACGTTTCACCTTAAAATTTTTTTTTTTAAATGTTCTATTTGTTTCACCTTAAAAGATTTTCTTTTTTCAAAGTGGCTTCTGTTTTGTTGTTTCATTCACCTTGAAAGTTTTTTCAGTGTCTTCTATTTTGTTACATTACACCTTGATTTTTTTTTCAGTGTCTCCTATTTTGTTAGGTTTCACCTTAAAAGTTTTTTTTCAAACTGTTCTGTTTTGTTATGTTTCACCTTAATTTTTTTTATCAAAATCGTCTTATGTTTTGTTGGGTTTCACCTTAGAGTTGTTTTTTTCAAAATTCTGGACAAGTGTCTTACAAGCTCTGGATTAATTCATGGATATCATAAGCATTGCACAAAATCCAAATAAATTCATGAAAATCAGGGTAGCCCTAGAAATCCGTACTAAACCCATGACATCAAGAACAAACTGTAGAAATCATGAGCAATACATAGAAATCCCGACGAATTCATAAAAATCAAGACTAAATTGTAGAAATTAAGTCCATTCTCTTAAAATCCGGACATATTCGTAAAAATTATGACCAAACTGTAGAAATCAGGGCCAATCCTAAAAATCCAGACCAAACTATAGGAATCAAGACTGACCTATAGAAATCATGGCCAACCTCTAAAAAATCATGAGCAATTCATAGAAATCCCGTCGAATTCATAAAAATCAAGAGCAAACTGCAGAAATTAAGACCATCCTTTTAAAATCCGGACTTATTCATAAAAATCAATGCCAAACTGTATAAATCAGCCAACCCTATAAATCCAGACCGAACTATAGAAATCAACCCCAAATTGTAGAAATGATGGCCAATCTCTAAAAAAAAAGTCAAGACATATAATCTCTTCGAATTAATGAAAAACCATAACAAATACATTGAAAATCCGGGAAATTTCTATAGATTTCAAACGGTATGCATAAAAATCCACGCAAATTCATGAAAATCAGGGTGAATCCTGAAAATCCAGACCAAACGTGAATACATAGATACAAAACTATAGAAATTATGAGTGGTCCATACAAATACAAAAAAATCCCATAGAAAAATCATGCCAACCCTAGAAATTTAGATCAAACCATAGAAATCACGATCAAACCACAGGAATCATGAGCAAACTGTAGAAATCATGAAAACTCTTTTAAATGACACGTGAAATATTTATTTAACAGAAAATCTTCTTTTTTTAATGAACGCCAAATAAAAAAACAAAGCCCACATGGAATCGGGGAACAGAGAAATCAATGGAAAACTGCTTAGAAGCTAAAAAAGTGTTGGTGACTCAGTTGTTATCTCAAAAGATTACACGTGAGGAATGTCACAGGATGTATTGCATTGTTTCACCGACAACTTGAATGATTACGTAATACGTAATACCTTGGTGGGGGGGCATGGAGTGGGGACTCGAGGCCTTGGTGAGGGACTTGGGGCCCTGGTGGGGGACTTCTAGAAGATCTAAAGCCGAACTGGCCAGACATAACAGAAAACACAAAAAATATAAATGTGACAAACGGGTCTATGGCCAGTAAATGAAAACGAAGAAAAAAAAAACAAAAAACGTATACTTCACCCGTGTCTAACAAGGCGGCTTCAGCGTAGAGAAAACAAACTAAAACTAAAAAAAATTACATAAAACCAAAATAGACTCACCTAAAAATATAATATACAATTTCCTAACATTTACAATTGGAAGGTACCTTAGCGAAACCACCTCACAAAAGAAACTGGATTATATTTTTTTTTATTGTTTTAAAATGTTTAATACAGCTACTTTTGTGAGGTGGTTTCACGAAGCTAGCTTCAAATTGTAAATGTTAAGCAACTGTATATTATAGTTTAACTGAGTCTATTTTAGCTTTATGTATATTTTTTAGTTTTAGTTTTTTTTTCTCTACACTGAAGACGCCTTGTTATATATGGGCAAAATATTCGTTTCTGTTTCTTTTTCTTCGTTTTCATTTACTGGCCATAGACTCGTTTTTTCGTATTTATCCTCTTTTTTTGGTGGGGTCTTGGGACCTTGGAGTACGGACATGGAGCCCATGATGGGGACTCGGGGTCCTGGATGAGAATGTGGGGGCCCAAACTCGTGCGTAAGCGCAGTAATGGAAAACGGATGTGCACCGTTCCATTACCCATCAAAACAGTAAGGCTGTCCAGTATTTATCTCAAAGAATCGTGGTATGCATATTCTCAGGAGGATGCCATAAATGATGTGCGGAAACAGATCACTGTTAACACTTACCAAAAACCCAATTGATAAATCGATTGTGCAGATAACAGTTGGCCAACTTTCGGAAACAATACATTGAATACATTAGAATATATTTCTAAAATTATAATTTTTTCAATGGCTTGTTTGCTCGGTCGAGTAACGTGTCGTTCTTTTAGCATTGGAAATTATGGGTCTCACGATCGATTCCGACATCAAACACAAATTTCATAAAATCAATGGAACACTTCTTAAAAGCTGAAAAACGTGTCATTGGAAAAGGAAACACATCACGATCTATAACTATAATCAACAATAACAACATCTATGACTTTGGTTATGTAGTCGATAGCATTGAGGGGAATCGTCACTAAACCTTCTTCATGATCTTAAACCACTAAGGAAGAAAAGTAGCGCTCTCTTCATCTAATGAAAGCACAGGGCCATTACACTGCAATAATGATACCTGCCTAGTTGTAGTCATAATCAATAATCAATAGTCAATGATCAATAATCGGTTTGATACCATTAGAGTACAAAAAGATCTCATCCAATTGTTTATTATAATCCATAACAAAACTTCGTTTGTAAGACGTAATACCACTTCAAATTCCCTTCTAAAGATTTGCTTGAGATAACGGGTGACCCGATCTGAATGTTGGCACAGTTAGTGAAAAATTTTGAGAAACCCTGGTCACAAAACTTGTGGTAAGAATGTCCACTTGAGACGATTTCCTTTGGCTTTGCTTGGACTAATAGTATTTCTATTGTTGAGAATAATTGTTTCAAAGGAAATTATAGATCTCTTAGAGTATGGGTTTTGTTAAGAGAGAGAATATGTGGGATCGATAACTCTAATATGGCTGCGCTTGTAGTGTATAGGGTTGCGCTTGTATGGCGTGATAGGGTACCCGCCGGAATGGTGGACAGGGCACCGCTCGGAATGATAGGCCTCTTGTATGGTGAGGCGGGGCACCGCTCGGAATGTTGGGATAGGGCACAGCTCAGAATGTTGGGATAGGGCACAGCTCAGAGCAAAAGGCTATGGGCTCGTTCGGAGTAATGCCCTATAGGCCCACTTGGAGTAGTAGCATTCTAGGGTTGAGAAAATTTGTCTCCAAGGAAATGATAGATTTTATAGAGCATATGTGTCGTTAAGAGAGGATTTGAGGGATTGGTAACTCTAATATGGGCCCGCTTTTACGGTGTGATGGCACCCGCCGAAATGGTGGGACAGGGCACCTGCCGGAATGGGGGACAGGACTCTTGTTGTAATAGGGCTGTTTTTTTTTTTATTTTGGGACAGGACATTACTTGCATTCACTGTATTTTTCACCGAGAACATGTATGATTACGCAATATCAGACGGAATAATTCTTGAAATTAGTGAAATTTTCGGAAACCAATGTGCTAAAAGGATAGGGTACCACTTGTATTGTATACAGCTGCGCTCGTATGGTGGGGTAGGGCTGCACTCGGAACTATTACACCCATACTACTAACGTTGATTGTCATTTTAATATGCAGAGGCTATACTAGTACTACAACTACTTCTGCTACTACTACTTCTGCTACTACTACTAACAACTCACCTCAGCGCCAAGCCATCTGATGCCATCACAGCTATGCACGCTCTTCCTCCATCCCAATCTATTCAAAGCCTCCCTTCTTACACCCTCCCAGGAAATTCCAGTTTTCCTTAATTCTTTCTCTATGACATCCCCCCACCCCAGATGAGGTGTTCTTAACAATAATTTTCAAACCTATTCTAGCACCCTGAACTTGCAAAACCTCTAAAAGCTCATTCATTTTGCTCACACTTTCATCTAGGATGTTTACATCATCAGCATAATTTAAGTGCAGGAGACTTGTTCCTCCTCATTTGATTCCGTGGTCTCCCATTGCGTTTCCTGTGCTCCTTAAGACAAAGTCCATTAAAATAAGCCATATAAAGGTGGATAGAACACAACCCTGCTGACTCCTGATTTAATACGAAACCAGCTGCTAACCTCATTTCCTACCTTAACCGCAGCAGTGTTAGTCTCGTACATAGCACTAATCACTTTAATGTATTTGTCTGGTATACCATACAAGGATAAAACCTTTGCTAAAGCTCTTTTATCAGCAGAATCAAACGTTTGCTCTTAATCTATAAAACTGAGAACCAAAGGTGTTCCTTCCAGTCCTAATAATTGTTGATTTATTAAAGTTAAAAAAGTGAAAATATTTAATATTTCACTTTTTGTTTTCAGTTATTTGTCAGTAGTGGTGTTGTATTAGCATTAGTAGTAACAATAGTAGCAGCAGTACTAATAACACTAGTAGCATGTATATGCTGCCTTATGGTCAGTTGAACATCCCCCTCATGATACCCCAGAATTTTCATGTTGAAGTGGTAAAGGTGTTCACAAAGTATTGCTGATGTTTTTTTGACCCCCTTTTGACGTCATTTTTACAGTTTAGTACTCTTAGTTTGACAAGTAATTGCAATTGAAGCAGTATTGGGAATAGTAGAGTAGCAATAGTAGTAGTATAAGTAGCAGTGGTTGTAGTGTTAGTAGTGGCATGCAAATGCTACATTATGGTCAATTGATCTTCCCCTTTAATCAATATTTGAAAGTTCCAACATTAAGCCCAAATCCAATTCTGAGATAGTCCTTTTGGTCATTTGCGTGCACATAATATTTTTTTGTTTAGTTCAAATTTCCCCGACAATCTTCTGCCAAATTTTTACTTACTTACGCGTAAACATAGTCTGACTAGTATCATAGCAGTAGTGGCAGTAGCAGGAGCAGTAGTAGCAGTAATAGTGATGTATTAGTAACACTACTAACAACAGTATTAATAGCAGTAGTAGCAAGTAAATGTGGTTTTTTGGTCATTTGAGTATCCCTCTCTTGGTGCCCCAGATACATCTTGTGCTCCAGAAACTCCCCAGATGTGCATTTCATTGTGCTTCAGATACATCCCCAGATTTCATCTTGACACAGTAAGTCGTTCCAAAAATACTGCTGATACGCCTGTATCAGTAATCTGTGTGCATTTAGTATGTTCTAATTTAGCTCAACTTTCCCATGAATGAGCTTCAATGTATTTGCTTTGTCTGTACCATTAAGTGTATGTTTTTTGTTTTCTCTTCTCTGCTGTTTTTTCCATCAATTTCTGTGTTTATGATGGGTGTAAAATAATTCAATTCAATTCAGTAATCGAATATCTTTGAAAAGACACAGTACTCCCAATTTTTGGGGAAAATTTGTATCCTGGGATATTCTGGCCCAAAAAAAAATGATCTAGATTATATCAGTATTGCAATAACGTTGTTACATTTGTCACACTTGTGTGGGAAAATGGAGGATTTTCGTGCATTTAGAAATTTACATTAAATTTCTTAAGGAGGAAAAAACTGGTAATTGCAAACATATTTGTATATGTTTTTACAAGAGATTACAACAAATCAAAAAACCTTAAAAATGAAAACCAAAAGCTTGAAGCTTAGTAGAAATCACTGTTAGAGATTGGACTTGCTTGAATAATCAATTAATATCTTTGAAAAGATAGTAGTATGAAAAGATATTAAATTGATTAAAGAGCAAAAAACTGGCAATTGCAAAAATATTTATATATATTTTGACACGGGATTACAAAAATTCAAAAACCTTTAAAAAGAAAACTAAAAGTTTGAAGCTTTGTAGAAATCGTTGTTAGACATCAGACTTGCTTGAATAATCAAATAATTGCGGTTAGAAAACACTATATGCGGTTGTCGTCCACTATATTATAAATAATATTTTGTTAGAGGATCGGATACCATTTGCACGAGTCGCTCCTTACTCACAGCTCGTTACCATGAACTGTGGGACTGGCATTTTATTTTACAATTAGTTCCATCAGCCACTAAACCCTACATGACAATGAATCATAGGCAGCGCGATAGCGCTTCCTAAGTAAAGAATGATGTGGGTACAATGTATTAGGCCCGTTTTTTTAGCACTAAGATCTTACATCTAAGATCTTACATCTTTCTGCAAAGATTATCGTTTTTTAACTCATCTTTGTTCTCCTACAGCTCACTGATGTTAGCAAAAAGTGTGAAGACCGCCGCTGTTTTGCCATATAGAACAATGATGAGAGAACTTTGATGATCAACTCATCATTGTTCTCAGACCGCTGATCAGAGCAGAATGATGAAAGATGTTTGCACAAAAACGACCAAAAATGTAAGATCTTTGTTCAAAGATTTCACTTTTAAGCGTTTTCTGACAAAAGATGTAAGATCTTAGCACATTGATGAGTGAAAAAACAGGCCTATTATTTTTTTTCTTGCTCCATACCCGGGCACTTCGTATCTAAGGAGTTGTCGTAGAAACTTCGAAAAGGGCTCATTCGATTGGAAATTGAGTGATTAGTGCCCTTTTTAATAGTCGAAAGGGATTAGAGGGCAACTAGCCCCCCCCCCCGCCAATCATTCCCCAAAACACATCCAATCAAAATTTTGAAATAGCCAATTTGTTCAACGTAGTTGATTTCTTGATAGAAAATATATTTTTGAGGAGGACACTCCCCCACAACCCTCGGGGCAAGGGTTTTAAGTTATGCCCTGAGGGCATATAAGAACGATGTTGGCATAATGTATCATTTATTATTATTTTTTTCTTTAGCGCAGGGCACTTCGTATCGAAGAAGTTGTCGTATAAACTTCGAAAAGGGCTCCTTCAATTGGAAATTGGAGTGGCTTGGCCCTTTTTAACAGTGGAAAGTGATTGGAAGACGACTAACACCCCTTCTACGTCCACCGTTTCTCGAAACACATCCAATCAGAATTTTGAGATAGCCATTTTGTTCAGCGTAGTTGATTTCCAGATAGAAATTATGTTTTACAGGAGGACACTCCCCCACAGCCTTCAGGACAAGGGTTGTAAGTTATGCCTTGGGGCCATATAAGGTTTATATAGAAGGCGTTGTCGTAGAAACTTCAAAAAAGGCTCATTCGATTGGAAATTCAAAGGGCTAGTGCCCTTTTTAATAGTCGAAAGTGATTGGAGGGCAACTAGACCCCCCTCCACGCCCATCATTCCCCACAACACATCCAATCAAAATTTCGAGATATCCATTTCATTCAACGTAGTTGAAGTTCTGGAAATTAGGTCTTTTAGGATGATAACCCCCTCAGAGCCCTCAGTGCAAGGGTTGTAAGTTATTCCCTGGGGACATATAAGGTTTATATAGAAAATTGTTGTATAAATCATAGGCAGCGCGAGTCCACGCCCACCATTTCTCCAAACACATCCAATAAAGATTTTGATATAGCCATTTTGTTACACGCAGTTCAAACTTCAGGAAATTATACCTTTGAGCAGGTCACTCCCCCCACAGTCTTCAGGGCAAGGGTTACAATTTGTGCACTGGGGACATATAAGGTTTTTACTGAAATCTTTGTCGTAGAAACTTGAAAAAGGACTCGATTGGAAATTCAAAGGGCTAGTGCTCTTTTTAATAGTCGAAAGTGATTTAAGGGCAACTAACCCCCTCACACGCCCATCTATTCCTCAAACACATCTAATCAATATTTTAGATAGCCATTTTAATCAACGTAAGTAGTAATGTATCTATATATTTGAACCCTACAAGAAAACCTACGCCTGAGGCAGTGCAGTTTGACGTGTACATTGCAAAAAGCGACCATACCTTTTATATTATATACCTATAAAGTGAACAAACACATTTTGAGAGTATAATTGAGATTATATAACGCAAGCAGACTGGTTTTTGAGGCACTTTCATCATAACATTTGTTTTTTTTAATCAGAAACCAGAAACTGTCAAATTGCGTAATCAAAGAATGGTCTCATTCTAGAAATACCGGTTTACAGTTGGTTATATTCATACTTTTTTTTGCTATATATATCGAGCAAATCGGTCATTTCTGGGTCAGTTGATTAATAGAAGCTGTAATAAGCATATAAAATCAATTCGCTCATTCTAAATGGATAATAAAAGAATTATATTGGTAAGTAAATATACATTATTCGTAGACTAATATAAGCTTTTTTTTCATATCTATCATTTGAGTTTCACACAGAAAGGGGAACTTTCTCTAATTACGCAAGCTCTCGAAGCTACGATGAATTGCACATCTTCATAACAGCTGTTTAGATATTTTTGATTAGAAGGCTGTTTTCTCGTGAGATTACATTTCACTGCGCTTTAAGCAAACTTAATGAGACGATCATTGTATGTACGCGTGTATATTGACTAAAGGGGGTAATTATTGTAGAGAAAAAGAGGAGGGGTTGAGGGAAGGGGCGCCCCCTATTAATATTCTGAATAAAATAATAGTTGAAATTGTATTTTTCACGTATCGTATTTAAAAATGTGTTTTATAGGATTCCAATACACTTATAGGCTATTCGGCGCTAAATGTTTCTTAGGGCACCTTAAAACAAATATCACGTTTTTAAGAGTAGAATTGGACAATATCACTCCTTTAAATAGAAACAATAGGGTTAATGTATTTGGAGTAGGCTTTGGGGTGGTGGCAGGGGGGTGCCCACCATTAATATTCTGAATAAACTTCAAATGTAGCTAATAGTTGAAATTGTATTTTTTTCATACATCGTATTTAAAAAAAAGTGTTGTATGACATTCCGGTTGCTCATTGTTGTGGGGGAGGGTGTATGACTGATGCGTCAAAAAAAACTGCACTTTTATGCCTATATTCATTCATAGCTTAACCGAACTTAATACTTGGGGTTAAAAATAAAGCTAGGAGGGGGAATTCAGTTTTGAAGGATGTGTAAAAATGGTACTTATTTAATATCCAGTAAACATCTGACTTGAAATGCTTCAGATCGTATATTTTTCGCTAGCTTCAAAGCAGATGGCCAGGTATAAAGATATCTGGGTAAAATAGCTTTCGCAACAATTTCTATTTTTAACTCAACAGATAGCAATTAGGGGGTGAAAACCATGCTTTTTAACTATGATAGTATTAGGCTAGAAAGCAAAATCTTTAATTTAGGGCGGGGGCTGGTAAAATTAGATCTATTTCTCTTGTTCTATAAAGGAAATACATCCATTATTAACAGAACTGAAAAAGACTGCTTTTGCAGACAATTACACCTAATGAGAGGAGTGTTCTATTTTCTAATGTCTTTGATGAAAGCAAATAATGTTTAAGTTAAATCTTCAAAGTTTTACCTTCATGGAAAGGAAGGGATGGGGCATTTTAAATGCTCTTATTTTCGAATTCATGGATTTTATAGATGATTAAGAGGCTTTTATAAAAATCTTTCACTAATATTATTATCATATACGAAATTTTTCATCTTTTTTAAGGAGGATTCCGACAAATGCTCTCCCCCTGAAAAGAGAGCGAGAGGGAACGATGCCACACCGATGCAAGCTGCAAGGCCTTCCATAGACCGATGACGATGCAGCTGCGGCATATCATAAGATATGCCGGTTCCTTTACACATGCTCTGGGCCAGCCATTGACCACTCAACTTCTAATGCCCGGAGCCTCTCATGCCAGTGCCAGCTCTGCGCTACCTGCGCAAACCTCTATGCAACCTGGCAGAAAATTGAAAAGAGAGTGGGCGGCTTATCATAATGCCTCATCCCCGTCTACTCAAGATCGTGAGGTTGCCCCCCTTCATGCTTTGCCAGAGTCTTCAGGCTCACAAGTGCTGTCAGAATTTGGAAATGTAAGCATTTTTACCTCTACTTTCTACATGGTTATAGAAATATCTACCTATTTCTTTCAACTTTTTTTAGCCTTTTCTTTTCACCATTTTTAAACACTGTAAAAGTGTTTGTCAGAGATATTAAAATGTTTGTTTCGCTATAATATTAATCCCCCACCCCAACCATTGTTTTAAATTTCTCTGCTCCCTCGACTCAGAGATACCTAAATATAATGTAATTTTTTTTGCTTGCAAAGAAACCACTCTTTTACTATTAGTCAAAACATTGCATTGTCTATGCCACACCAAACTAGCGAATATTTATCGGGGGCTTTTTAGGTGTTCATTTTTTTTAGTGTAATTAAAAAAATTAACTAAGTTCTATTTTGGCTACTTTATATGAAGTGAAGGGGCAAGTATTTAGTTAAAATAAAGCTAGGAGGGGGAAATTAAGTTTTGAGGGAGGTGTAAAAATGCTACTTATTTAATACCCCGGTAGACATCTGACTTGAAATGCTTCAGGATAAATAGGGTATTGCTTCCTTCTGAACTTTCTGGGGATGGAGGCATGTATTTAGTTAAAATAATGCTAGGAGGGGGAAATTAAGTTTTGAGGGGGTGTAAAAATACTACTTATTTAATACCCCGGTAGACATCTGACTCGAAATACTTCAGGATAAATAGGGTATTGCTTCTTTCTGAACTTTCTGGGGGTGGAGGCAAGTATTTAGTTAAAATAATGCTAGGTGGGGGAAATTAAGTTTTGAGGGTAAAAAAATTGACATAGTTTTTAAAATTTATAAAAATGATGGATATTTCACATAGAAAATAAACCCTTTTTTCTATAGATTAAATAATTAGCAGCGCCATAAACATCAGGTCATGAAGCATCCATTTTTAGTGGACCTGAACCAATCGTCGCACCACCAACGAAGTTTAGGGATGAGCCTAAAGTAGTTCTTGATAATATGAAGTGGCATAGGGGTTTTTTAAATGATTGTTTTGGGGACATGGCCAGCCTAGATGATCTAACTTGTGACATTGACATGGTGGAGGACCCGGAATGGACAGATAGATTTATGAGAAAACATTTAGATGATTTTAGTAGTAGTAGTGCATCTTAACCGGGTCCTCATAAAGAAATTCCTTCACAGGACAATACAGTCTGGTTTGATCAGCTATCCCCAAACACCCTGGAAGATATACTTACTAGCCTAGAGGATTTCATGCCACGTCCACCCAATGCAATTGAACAGACTGGGGGTGGTGCTATTGACAATTCTATGTCACCCCCCACCATTCTGGTTAATGATATCGCTAGTACTAATAATGATATAACATCATCATCACAACTATCCCACTTCCAGATTTTTTTCTTTCCAACTCTGCCTTGCACCATACAAAGGTCTACAGCACCAAATTCGGTGATCCATCTAACTCTCTAGTGTCATGGGATATAATAACAGATCCCCTGGACATTACCCATTTATATGTTAATAAGATTCGAGCCCTTCTTGAACAACAGATGGGGGTGTGGGGTGGAAGGGAGAGTTTAAAAGCATCAATAGCACTAAATTGTTTTTTTTAAATGAAATTGCGAGCGAACTGTATTCGAAATACTTGCACGCAGAGATGTTGGCAATTCGCCCGCATTTATCAAATTATGAGGAGGTTTTTTCTAGATTGGGTTAATAGCATTCAAACTAAGTGGGAAAATTATAACGAGGGGGGGTAGTGGGTCGGTGGTTTTATTTATTGAGAGTTTAAAAATTAATATTTGTAGATTTAAAAAGGATTTTATTTTAAGAGATGGGGTTGGGGGATGGAGGGCAATTGAATTAAAATATCATTCAGATTTAGAGGGATGTAGGGGGATACAACGAATCTGTTTCGATACGAGGCTACAGTGTTTCAAGTATGCATTTTTAATTGCCACATACAGACCTCTTCAAAAAGATACCTCTAAGAAAAAGTTGGATGAATTGGCAGTTAATGGTAGGGAGGGTTCAAAGTTCCCCATAGTAGATTTTAATTGTTTAAATGGTCAATTTCCCGTGTCATTAAAAGGAATAGATATTTTCGATTGGGCTAATGCACATTTAAAGATTGGTGTCACGGTGTTGCAGTATGAAACAGAATTTGAGGAGGGCCACCGTTCCGATAAGAAGGGCGTATTATTTCCAGTGAGGGCTCGGTCAACTGAATCAGTGGAATATTGGGATTGGCTTCTATACACGCCACCCACAGAGCCTGATTCAATTAGGCATTTTAATCCAATTACTGATATTATTAGGGTTTTGGGGAAGGGTAAAAAGGGGAATGTATGTTATTAATGTCCGACATGCCTCTCAAGATTTCGCTCTGATTTAAAGTTAAAGTATCACATGAAACACTGTAAACATCATGGATACCAGGCTGTGGAGACGGTAAGCGGAGATAGAGCGATCTTACGTTTTAAGAATTTCCAGAACACGCTCCTACAGAGCAATAAGATGGCTTTGAACTGCGAGGCGAGACTCACAGACGTGTACGATTCGTCAAATCCAAATCGTGTTAAAATACACGAAGCCATAGGGGTCTCTTACGCTCATGCGCAACGAGATTCCAATAATACCATGCAAGTGCTGGATGTAGTTGAGATGTTGGGCGGTGAAGACCGCATGCTCTCGGCATTGGTCAGTCTAATCAAAACAGCGAACGGTGCAATTTCGCGCCTTCATTACACAAACTATCCTATGCTCCTATCACCAGATGACAGATTGGCCATTAAAAATAAATAGGTGGTTCTTTTTCATATAATATCATACCCAAATCATCGGAGAAGCTACTGCTGCTAGAATTCATGTGGAAAACAGTTGACAAGGGTAACACGTGCCTGGATAAAATCTGTTTTTTAGACTCTTTCAGCTTCTTCCCCAAATCCTTAAGTCAATTGATTCAGGTACAGAAAAGTGACAATTTTGATAGTTTCCCCCTCCTAAAACAGCGCTTCCCCGATGATGAAATGTATTATTTATTAACGTGTAAGAGCATATATGCATATGATTATTACAAATCTGCATCGAGGCTAGATGAGGTGTCATTACCGCCCATTGAAGCTTTTTACAATTCTCTTACTGAGAGTGAGTGCGCCACAAGCGACTACGAATTTGCTAAGAGGGTTTGGGCAAAGGGCGGATGTAAAAATGGATGGGATTATTGTAAACTATACTTGACCAGTGACGTACTCACTCTTCTGGACATTGTGTGCAAAAATACGGATAAAATCTATGGGGAATTTGGGTTGGATTTAGGTTATTATTTTTCCAATCCTCATCTGGTGATGGACTTGATACTTAAAATCAGCAAAGAAGAAATAGGTCTGATCGCCGATGTGGATCAGCATATGTTTGCGGAGAGATCAATGAGGGGTGGGTATGTTTTTCACGGGGACCGTATCATGAAAACTGATTCGACCGGACAGCACACCGACGAAAAGTGAGACGCAGTTTTTTTGGATATGAATTTCCTTTACCCATCGGCAATGTCTCACTACGGTTTGCCGTGTGGCAATTATAAATGGCCTAACAATCCATGTGCTTGGAATTTCCCCGACATTGCTAGCGTTGAGGAGAATTGGGCACAGGGATGGTTTTTTGAAATTGACAGTGAAATACCCATGGAAATCCATGACTCGGTAAAAGACTTTGTTTTTCCGTGCATAAATAGACCGGTAGGTAGGGACTCTCTGAGCCCCCACAATTTATCTTTAGTAGAGGATGGGAGTATGCACTGGGTACCTTCAAAACAAAAACTAATTGCCGACCTCAACCCGAAACAGAATATCGTTGTTCATCACGTGCTATTGAAATGGATGGTGTCCAATGGTTTCAAAGTCACAAAGATTCATAGAGCCCTCCAATTTGATCAAAAGCCTTACATGAAAACGTTTATTGACACCTTTGTCAGTAAGCGTTCACAAGCGAAAACGAAAGTTGAAAAAGAAGTCTATAAACTCATTTTGTACTCAGCCTTCGGTAAAATGTGCGAAAGAGTACGAAACAGAACTCGATGTGACATTGTAACCAATCCCAAAGATTGTGCTCGAATCATTGCGGATCCAAATTTCACATCGTTCAAAATCATAGACTCTGATATGGTGCTCCTACATCGCAAGAAAAGAAACATTGTTTTAAATAAAAATATTGCAGGTGGGAGTGCAATAACTGAAATATCTAAAACTCATGTTGTCATTTTATTATAATGTATGCAAGGTACAGTGGTCGATTGAGGGACAAGTTCAAGTGTATTAAGGGGACACTGATTCACTCCTGTTAATAGTTAAAACTGGAAATCTATTGAATGATTTGGATAATAGCGAGTACATTAGCTCACGAATGGACTACACGAATTGGGACGAATCTCGCTACCGAGAGCTAGTGAAACGCCAAGCCGCAAATCAATTGTTAATGTTAAAATCTGAAACGGGTAGCGATCTGATATCCAGCGGTTTGTTTCCTGGGCCGAAGGTATACTGTGTGGAAACGCACAACAAGGATATCAAGCAAGTTTGCAAGGGGGTACCTACACACTTTGTAAAAAATAATTTCGACATGAGCGTGTATAGAAACTGTTTGGAACGCAGTTTAGTCCCAAGACGAAAGTTATGGCGATTCGCTCTTTACAATTTAAATACTACACAGTAAGAGTTGAGAAAAACGCCATGTTTGCCATATCGGACAAAGTCTATGTACTTGAGGATGGTGTGAAGGTACTACCACACGGTTACTATTTAATCTCAGACCGAGTTGAATGTGTAGAGTACAGAAAACAACTCGGTCTACAAAAATTAACTTAAATTCTTTAAAAAGTACAAATAGGATAGGAGGGTTTTTTGGGTGATGGGTGTTTTTAAATTCTTTTTTCTCTTTTTTTTATTACAAAAAATTTTCAATGTGTGTGTGTGTGTGTGTGTGCAAGGCAGAGCAATTTCATCATAAATTCCACTATTTAATGCCCCCTCCGGCCCGCCGCAGCGGGTCGGGAAGCCCGCTGCGGCGGGCTTCCTGGCCCGACACTTATTTTAAGTTTGTTATTTTAAGTGTGACACACACTTATTTTAAGTGTGTGTGTATATTCTAATAAATGTTGTATTTTTTTTTATAAATAAATTAAAAAGAAGTGTATTTATTAAATTGTTTTTTTTTCTAGTGTTCATGTAAAATAAATGTTGTATTTTTATTATAAATAAATTTAAAAAAGTATATTTTTTCATGTTTAATGTGTTTTTTTCATGTTCAATGTAGTATTTATAAAGTGCTATTACTTTTATGCATAGAATAAAGGAAAATATGATTCTTTATTCTTCATCTTCTTCTCATTATTCTTGAACGGACTAGTAGGGAAATTATTTAGTCATTAGACAACTATAGTCTACAGTTAGTTGTAGGTGAACTGTTGAAGGGAACATGTATCAATTTAAAACACCATTCAGATCGTTTCTGTGTGGGCCATCAATGTCAGGCAAAACAACACTCTTAACTAAAATAATTAAAAATTGTGATAAAATGTTTGTGGAAAAGCCGAAAAAATCTACTATTGTTACAGTATTTGGCAGGAGTCATACGATAAAATAAAAGCAATTGGCATATCGGGGTTTGTGCAGATACAATTGATACAGGGACTTGTTGTTTTCAGCATTATTGAACCAAACTCTTGGCGGATTATTGACGATCTGGCTGAATCTATTGAACAATGGTCCCAGGAAATGCTACAACTGTTCACTGTTCGCTCTCATCATGAACAGATTTCCGTTACTCTGGTTCTACACAATCTCTTTCACCAGAGCAAATGTATGCGAACACTTGCATTGAACTGCACCTACTATATCATCTAAAGAGTTGTTCGTGATTGTAGCTCGCTAATAGCTCTCAATAAACAAATATACCCCGGCGCCCCTAAATTTCTGCTCTCAGCATACAATCAGGCAACTAATAAACCCTACGGCTATATCCTATTGGATCTTAATCAAAATACACCCGAGGATCTGCGTGTAGTCACAGATATTTTTGACAATGAAATTACAGTATATCTCCCCGTGAACAGTAAAAATACCTATTAGTTGCCATCATGACACTGAGGAAACTACATGAAAATAGACATTTATTTTCTGTTCTAAGCACTTCAAAACCCTCGCTTAGGAAAGCTATACTCAAACATGGTGTTGACATTGATTTCATTAATCTAATATCTGAACTTTGTTTAAATTTGACCGAGGGTAATGTTCAACTGCCAGAAGTAGTTAAGCAACAGGCAAAGCAACATCGTTCCATTGTACGTACATTGGCCTCTAAAAACAAAGGAAAGAATTTTAAAAGGAAACGTCTTCTTCTGGCGGGCGGTAGCTTTTTCACACTTTTACTGCCAATAATTGCAGGACTTGTAAACAGGCTTCCTGGCCCGACACTTATTTGAGGTGTGTTATTTTAAGTGTGACACACACTTATTTTAAGTGTGTGTGTGTATATTCTAATAAATGTTGTATTTTTTATAAATAAATTAAAAAAAGTGTATTTATTAAAGTGTTTTTTTTCTAGTGTTCATGTAAAATAAATGTTGTATTTTTATTATAAATAAATTTAAAAAAGTGTATTTTTTATGTTTAATGTGCTTTTTTCATGTTCAATGTAGTATTTATAAAGTGCTATTACTTTTATGCATATAATAAAAAAAATATGATTCTTTATTCTTCTTCTTCTTCTCACTATTCTTGAACGGCCTAGTAGGGAAATTATTTAGTCATTAGACAACTATATTCTACAGTTAGTTGTAGGTGAACTGTTGAAGGGAACATGTATCAATTTAAAACACCATTCAGATCGTTTCTGTGTGGGCCATCAATGTCAGGCAAAACAACACTCTTAACTGAAATAATTAAAAATTGCGATAAAATGTTTGTGGAAAAGCTGAAAAAAATCTACTATTGTTACAGTATTTGGCAGGAGTCATACGATAAAATAAAAGCAATTGGCATATCGGGGTTGGTGCAGATACAATTGATACAGGGACTTTTATGTTTTAAGGATTAATTGAACCAAACTCTTGGCTGATTATTGACGATCTGGCTGAATCTATTGAACAATGGTCCCAGGAAATGCTACAACTGGTCACTGTTCGCTCTCATCATGAACAGATTTCCGTTACTCTGGTTCTACACAATCTCTTTCACCAGAGCAAATGTATGCGAACACTTGCATTGAACTGCACCTACTATATCATCTAAAGAGTTGTTCGTGATTGTAGCTCGCTAATAGCTCTCAATAAACAAATATACCCGGCGTCCCTAAATTTCTGCTCTCAGCATACAATCAGGCAACTATTAAACCCTACGGCTTTATCCTATTGGATCTTAATCAAAATACACCCGAGGATCTGCGTGTAGCCACAGATATTTTTGACAATAAAATTACAGTATATCTCCCCGTGAACAGTAAAAATACCTATTAGTTGCCATCATGACACTGAAAAAACTACATGAAAACAGACATTTATTTTCTGTTCTAAGCACTTCAAAACCCTCGCTTAGGAAAGCTATACTCGAACATGGTGTTGAAAATGATTTGATTAATCTAATATCTGAACTTTGTTTAAATTTGACCGAGGGTAATGTTCAACTGCCAGAAGTAGTTAAGCAACAGGCAAAGCAACATCGTTCCATTGTACGTACATTGGCCTCTAAAAAGAAAGGAAAGAATTTTAAAAGGAAACGACTTCTTCAGGCGGGCGGTAGCTTTTTCACACTTTTACTGCCAATAATTGCAGGACTTGTAAACAGTTTTCTCTAGAGAATGGCAAAACCCTATAAATTGACTCCAATAGAACTCGCTCTCTCACCTGTGGAACACTTTGAGGACAATCTGAGCAAATTCATTGACAACGAGAATATTGAGGATGATTAAATACTGCTTTTACTTCAATATGCACTTCGCCCAGTGGACAAACATAAGCCCTATCGTGCGAAGGCCAGTGGTATTGATCACAAAAAAGAATCATCTCCTCAGGATTCTGCTGCTGCTGCTGCTGCTGGAACACAATTAAAGAAGGAGGAATTGGATTCAATTGTGTTGAAAATTGGAAATTTAATGCCCCACTCATATTGTGAACAAAGTAAACGACACCTAACATATCTCATGGAAATTGGTCAAGATCATATTCAAGTTGATAGCAATGGGAAGGGGATTATAATTCAGGGCAAGAGCTATAATCTACTTGATTTAATCTATGATATGGTTACAAATCGTAAAGGACTATTATCATTTGACGCTCATCTATACAACTTTCTGAATACATTAATCTTCCTCAAAGGCCTCATTAGCAATAGACAAATTCTAAAAAAATTAAATGAACATGCACCATTGTCAACACCATTAAAATATGAAGAAGAAGAAGAAGAAAATTTTAAATCAATCTTTGAAAATACTAGCACACCTAGTGGAAACTTGACAATGGTGAGGAGGAGGAACAGCACACCATTGATAGCTAGACAAAAGCGAAAATGTATCAAGTCAATGTCGCCATCACCCCTATCGCCAACCACTAGTATACAAAAGGGTAGCGGACGTTACACTACGTGCTTACGTTCAATATGGTTGAAGTTCTGAAAGGTGCTTATGAAAATATTGGTGAAGCGGGGAGTTTAAGTTCCCCCAACACTCTTTCCAAAGTCAATGGTGTTCACACTAATAGTGTACAAGACTATCTACAAAATGAATCAAGTTACAGTCTGCATAGAAATCATAGGCTTCGTGCTAATCATTATCGAAAAACTAAAGACTTTTTCCCATTGCATATAATGCAAGCAGATCTCTTAACTCTAGATGAGATTCAAAGACATCACAATACACCGTACAAGTACATTCTACTTGCAATCAGTGTTTATAGTCGTTATGCATATGCAATTCCATTGCGGTCAAAGAGAGGCGTTGAAGTTGCTCAGGCTATAGAAAGTATTCTCGAACAGGATTCGTATAAAAAAATTCAAACGGATCGCGGTAATGAATTTGTTAATCCCCATGTTGCAAAAGTACTAGTGAAATATAATACACTGCTCTATCATAGTCATAGTCCTATAAAGGCTGCATTGGCCGAACGGTTGATAAGAACTATTCGACTTCTAATTTCAAGATATTGTACATTGAAAAATCCATTTGCTTTTATTCATGATTTAGATAAAATCATGTTGATTTATAATCAACGACCTCATCGATCATTGTCCAATTCAACCCCAACGGAAGTTCATCATTCTGATCATGATACAATTGACACCTTTCTTAAAGAATATTCCAATGAAACGATTGTCAATAAAAAAAAATCAATGTTGGTGATACTATTCGAATTAATAGAACAACTAATGTTTTTGAAAAGGGGAATTACTTGTGGTCCACAGAACTTTTTAAATTGGCAAAAATCCTAGACACTAAACCCATAACTTATCGTTTATGCGATACCAAAGATGAAGAGATTTTCGGCGGCTTTTATGACTATGAACTACAAAAAGTTAAAAATAATAGTGAAATCTATCAAATTGAAAAGATATTAGACTCGTACTCACAGGGGTAAGAAACAGTTACTTGTTCGGTTTCTAGGATACAATTCTGATTTCGATTATTGAATCGGTGTTGAAGATATTGACAATGCCCAATGATTTCTATGTAACATTTATGTCCAACGTTTCCGATCCTCTCTACAATGATTTGAATAAGACAAGTGATTTTTGGACGAAACTCTCCCCCGCCATCAAATTTGACGGTGCGTATGAAGTGGCTCTTGTCGATTGTATTCTAAAAAATACCTATGACATCCTGAGAAAGGATCGTGTGTATGATATAAAAGTTATACCATTCGATTGATCACTCTTTGTCGAGTATGAATGGGTTGAAGCACTTAAATCTAGCGAATATCCACATTTCAAATTGAAATATATTGAATATGAGGATATGACATATTTGTGTCGTACAATCAATAGAAAAATCTCATATCGTAGGAATGGTACATTCCATTTTCATTATTCAATGGAACACGATAGGATGTACATTACCTCACCTGTTGACACTGAAATAATTATTCTCAATGATAATCTGAGAGACGTTCATGGCTTTAAACAGAATATGATCAATGGGAAAAACGCTGGCACCGTTTACGGGATGGATCAAGTTATTTTTGCTTATTATCCACCTGGATTCGCCTCGGACTCTTGCATATTTCTCTATGCATCCTCTGTGGAAACGTCAAGAGTTGGTAATTCAAATCTGCCCCTCCTACGTGTTCTTGAGCGAAAAACAACTCATTAACTTCTTCATCACTACAATATAAAGCATCTTCAGTGTGTTCCTGTAAACACTTCGTATTTGGAACTCTGTCAGTTAACACTAAGAAGTGAATTGGGTGATCCTCTAGCAATAACAAAAGGCTTAGCAGTGATTACATGTCATTTTCGACCCATCGTCGACGTCACCAGCACCACCTAAAATGAACAATAGAAGAATTCTATTTGTCTGTCCCGATATCGATTGCTATGTTGGTGCCCTGAGTCCACGTCAAATAGGCAATGGATTGGACTACTACAAGGGGCGTACTACAATGTCTGGCTATGGTCATGGTAGCTAGTTTGTTAGGCTATTTCGTTCTGCACTACCCCTTGCCAGAAATATCTTGTACCTGCTGCATCAAATTTTGCTGCTGCAACACTACATGACTGGGGGTCGGGTAAGAATTTCAAGGAGAGTGTTAAGGAAAATATTAGATCTTCAGCAAGAGCCGTTGGTGAGGAATTAAAATGTCAGCAAATGGGAAGGGATTGAAAAGGATGCGTGCGCGTCATTCACTCATCAGTCTCTACCCCGGCGGGAAGCGAAGGACATCAACAAGGACTTTGAGGAATAAAACAAGGAAGACCAAGATGACTTATCTCCCCCACAAGGAATCACATCCATCAATCAGTTCCTCATTGAATCTGCTCAATGCTGAAAATGTTGATGTCAGTGTCAAGTATAGCTACTATGAACAATTTCATCCCCAGCAACCCCTCTCGGAAAATATACACTTTCAAATATTTTCCAATGAAGACTATTTCATTGATTTGTCATCATCATTTATTGATTTAAATGTTGCGGTGAAGAAAAAGTCAGATAATACAACTCCAACTGCTGCCGATGGTCTCTCCTACGAAAACTGTATTCTACACAACCTGTTCAAACAAATTAATGTATTTATTAATGGAACATTGGTGAGCACTAGCAATAATTTATCCAATTATGAAAGCTACATACAATTTATAATGATGACACCAAAGGCATATAAGGAGTTGAGAGGACAGTCATTGGGCTATGAATATCGATCAGGTGTTGATACTGACGGTGAGCTGACTACTGCAGTGACCCAGGAGTATCATTTAGTTGGAAGATTAAATCATGAGATATTCAATATATCCCAATGGTTACCTCCCAATGTCAAGATTGACATAAAGTTGCAACTATCCCCGTCGAATTTCATTTTGAGAAAAACACTTCCCGCAGCACCCGATGCAAATGCCATTATCACATCGGCAATTCTCCACGTCCGAAAAGAACAGGTTATGAGCTCTGTTGCATTGGCAGTGGAAAAGCTAAGAGCCAATGGCAACAACATTAAACTTCTTGTCCCCCATACGATCACCAATCAACGTCACATTGTCACCGGCTCTCGTAGCTATACCAATTCATCATTTATCAATGGAGAAATCCCTTCGAAATTGGCATTGGCCTTTGTGAAGAGTGGCAGTGCCGTTGGATCCTGGACTGAATTCCCCATGATTTTAATCTTTTCGGTCTATCTAGCCTTGTGTGCAAAGTGAATGGTATTCCACTGTACACTCTATCATTTGACAAACAATCCTATAGAACTCTGTACGAGTTGACCATGCAATCCCTAGATCATAACTCCCAACTATTTGAAAATGGAATCACTGATTCAATGTTTTCAAAAAATGATGGTGTAATTGTTTTGGACTTGTCGGGGAGCCAGGATATGAGCATAGTACGAACAGAAAATGTACGTTTAGATTGTACATTTTCCGATGCTTTGACTGAAAGTATCACGCTAATATCATTGAGTCAATTTGAAACCTATTGGGAAATCACACCCAACGGCAGTGTTCTACTAGACCTAGCACCATGAACACAAACCAAATAATCAACGTATTTAATATGGATCCATACATGTCCCAGTACAAGTCCTATTGCATACCATCGGACTTCATTGAAAAAATTCCAAGTATTAACAATACCCTAATCATTGTTAATAGCAGTCCATCGACTTTGAAGACAGGCCATTGGCGATGCATCTTTCAAACAGCGAAGAACATTGAATTTTTTAATCCTCTTGGCCTATGGTATAAATTCTACACTCCACACATCAGCAACTTTATTGAAAGCAGTGGGAAAACTATTATTCAAAATCAACGAAGAGTACAGGATTTAACGACTAAGACATGTGGCTTTCATGCACTACTCTTTTTCATGTTCAGATGTCGTGGCTATACCTACAAGCAGTTTCTCGACATCTATGTTGATTTACCTCGATTGAACGACTTTCTAGTGGAAAATATACTTACAAACGTGTTTAATATTGATTTTAGTGTCCTACGAATAAAATGTTCTAAAAATGTATGTGAAATTGTTTATTAATAAATGAAAAATGTATATACATGATAAAAACGACTTTTCTACTCTTTAGATTTCATCTTCTACTAGGTATAGGTATTTGTCGAGAACAACTAATGCAGGTAGATTATCTGAATTCACAGTATACTGATCCTGATGTGCTGCAATGTCAGAGTCGCATTTTCTACAATAGAGTGTAACTTCACTCTTGTCATATCTCTTTGTATAGTCAATGATACTATTCTTATTCATTCTGTAGAATTCACATGTTAGAATTTGCTTATTTGAAGCAATGTCACAAACAGTGTCCTCAAGTGGTGAATCACATTCCGTCACAGCCAAATAAAAATCAGTGGGCTTATAATCATAGTAGCCATTGTCTTCACCACGATGACGTAGAAACCAAATTCTTTTGTTGTTCCAACAGTTGAATCGCTGACCCGGCTCCTCCTCCCAGAACAATCTAAAACCACGACGATACCAATCTCTTAGCAGTAAACTAAAATCACGCTTAGGATTCTTTCCAATCATACCAGGATATGTATTCTCCCACTGATTACATTTATCATAGTGGCAATTGGAGCATAGGTGCCCTCTAGGATGAGAGTCACACACCTCTTCAGGACAGGAATTACAACCTTTAATTTGTACAGCATATCCTCTATGTAATTTACACGGTTTGCATAACCTGCACTTTTCATCATACTTATCAATCATTGAGCAATTCTCACATGATGACCAGCTGCCCAGTGTGTACATGCATAGTGGACACGTATGGAACATTTTTTCATTTGTTGACACTCTCACTGCCACAATGAAACTGAGCTACCAACAACAAATAGAGCGGGATAGAGAGAGAGAGGAGTAAATCATCCTTGAACACCATATTTCTCATGAGAAAAAAAGTCCTAAATTTCTAAACTAGTGTTTAAAAGCATATCCACAATTTCATTTTGCCATGTCGTGATTAATATGTCAATAAATTTTGTAAATGCATTTGGACCACAACGTAAAAGCTTCATGCAATAGTCTAATGACGGAGAATCAGTTTTCATTATATCGACAAGCATTCCCTGAGAAAATATTTTCCTTTGAATAGACAGCTCTAGAAAATCATCACCTAGAATCCTAACACTCTCTCAACAGACTTCAGACTAACCAGAATTTTTTTCTACTCTAAAAATATACGCTAGTCTACTATAGAAAGAAAAATATCTTTGATTTAGAAACAATTTTATTGAGCATAATTACAACAATAATAATCACTGATTCAATTTGTTTTAATCAATATATTTCACTAGTGCATCTAATGCTGCCTGAAGTCTATTTATATGCACAATATTCAGTTTCACAGCAAAACATAATTGCTCCTCCATTTTAAATTTGCTCAATGATATCAAATATCTAGCATACATATCATCCCATTCAAAGCATAGTCTACAGCCTCCTGTTATTTCCACAGCCACGTTTGGTACTCGTATATCTTTGCTACCGGCTCCACCATCAACCTCCAATAGTGTAAATGCTCCACTCATTTTCTCTACTAACACGTCTCAAATAAACTATTTTCTCTGAATTCAATTCTCTTACTAATATGAATTGCAATGAAAATCACTCCTTTTATTCGTATCCAATTACTAATCAAGTTATCATATATGGAGTAACCTCCGCTCTCTGATTGGCCCTAAAAAAAGGGTGTTGCCTCAAAAAAAAGTCTGCTTGCGTTATATAATCTCAATTATACTCTCAAAACGTGTTTGTTCACTTTATAGGTATATAATATAAAAGGTTTGGTCGCTTTTTGCAATGTACACGTCAAACTGCACTGCCCCAAACGTAGGTTTTCTTGTAGGGTTCAAATATATAGATATATTACTACTAACGTAGTTGAAAGTTTTGGAAATTAGGTCATTAAGGACGACAACCGCCCCCCCCCCGCAGCCCTCAGGGCAAGGGTTGTAAGTTATGCCTGGGGGCATATAAGGATTTTATTGAAAGCGTTGAAACTTCAAAAGGGCTCATTCAATTGAAAATTGAAAGTGCTGGTGCCTTTTTAATAGTTGAAAGTGATTGGATAGCGACTAACGCCCCTCTCACACCCACAATTTTCAAACACGTCCAATGAAAATTTTGAGATATCCATTTTCTTCAACGTAGTTGAAAGTTCTTGAAATTAGGTCTTTTAGATGATAACTCCCTCAGAGCCCTCAGTGCAAGGGTTGTAAGTTATGCCTTGGGAGCATATAAAGTTTATATAGAAAGTTGTTATAGAAATTTCAAAAAGGGCTCATTTGATTGGAAATTGAAGTTGCCCTTTTTAATAGTCGAAAGTGAGTGGAGAGTAATTAACCCCCTCTTACGCCCACCATTTCCCCCAAAAATATTCAATCAAAGTTTAGAGATAGCCATTTTGTTCAACGCAGTTGAAAGCTCAGGAAATTATGTATTAAAGGATGACGAACCCCCCAGAGCCCCAAGGGCAGAGGTTATAAGTTCTGCCATTGGGTATATAAGGTTTTTATTGATAGAGTTAGTAGGGAAGGGGGTACCAGCCCCGGACGTACATAATTTATGCATGTGTTTATGGTTTTTGTCACTGAGAATGAAAAAACAGGATTTTCTCACTTTGATGTATTTTCATGGTTTATTGATTCTAACGGGTCATTAACACCTCTTTCAAGGTCGATTTGTCGTTGTTCGTCTAGGTGTAATGACTCCGGGGGGAAGTTCGCACATGCGGACTAACGGGAAGAGATGTATTGATCTAGGACAAGAGGGGGAAGTGGATTTCCGAGAACTTGATTTACATTAATGAAGAGGAATTATTGATCCACGAAAGGGGAATTAAGAAACATTATGGCTTCTTTGATCTTTAGATCTGAGGGGTAAACGGTCTTTTGTGACAGAGATAAATTAATATTCTATTTTTAAATATGGCTTCTCCGATCTTTAGGTCAGAGAGATAAATTGATATTCTATCGAAACCATAATAATGTAGCTAGGAACATCTTAGAGATGAAGAGATTAACGCGGGAATTTTTTCCTGAGAATTTCAAATGTGACAGCGCAGGGATGCCAAAACAAAAGGAACACGCAGAAATTACTTTTAGGGGATTATTTTGGCGAAACCGTTTGAGACATTTTAGAAGATGATTTAGGCGAAACAGTTTGAGACATTTTAGAAGATGATTTTAGAACATGATTTAGAAGATGATTTGGGGTGAAACTCTGTGGTCGTTATAATACACAAGTTCCATTTGAACAGTGTTGTGAGGTCCCCTACCCCAGCCCCAAAGGGCCCCCCCGGGCCCCCAAAGAGCCTCCTCCCCTCCCTCTCCTTTCCGTCCTCCCATCCTCCCCTCCCCTCCTCATCCTCCCATTATCCCCCTCCCCTCCTCCCCCTCCTCTTCCCCCTCCCCCATTTTTAAAAAATACTTTTTTGAATTTTGTTAACATGGCATTTTTTTCAAATTTTTTTTACTTATCTTAAAATTACATGAAATATGCTCACGGCTCTACCAATCGTGCTCTGTGCTTGTGCATAGACACGACGCGACTCTCCCACTGGTACTCTATGGCAGGTTATCGACACTACCTAGTATATCGCATGTATTAAATCAGTATTTTTTACGCAGTGGAAGGATAAACACATAATTCATATCTGTAAAAAAGTGAAGATGAATTATTCGACGAAAGTATGTGCACATGATAAAATCATCGTCGCGTTGAATGCTGACAAGGAGAAATACCTGAACTATGAAACGAGTACAAGTGGTAACACTATTGGAAATGTATGCTTGCGTTGTCATGACAGCGAGAAGTTAGATTTCTTTGGAGTACCCAAGAATTTCAATCGTGTAAACGGTGGATATGCGAGAGTAACATTACCAGAGAAATTAGTGCTCAAAGAGAATGCAAACATAAAAATAATTGTCGATGATCGGGGACAACTCCTTGCTACTATTGCTGGTAAGACATTACCTGTTGACACATCCTATTGTCATCTTTCCGGTATTAGCATTTTAAAGAAGACTAGCATACTCCTGCACTAACTGTTATCTATGTAAAAATAATGTGACAATAGACAGTTAAATCGCAGGCAGAATAAAATGGACATTAGCAGACAATATCATCAATGAATATAAAGATGAATTGACGGAAAGTGAAGCGCAAGTGTACTAATAATGTATTTAACATATTTTTATATTAATATTCTACATGTCGTTATTCCATTAAAAATATCTTATGTATTACTTTGTTAAGTGTTCATCATTTTTAGGGTATGCTAGAACGTCAAACGTTCAGAATATCTATTAAAAAGGTCAGAGATGTAAGAAAAGGAATTTTTAGAGATAAAGATACTACTAGCAGGCTCATAGTGGATATATTAGAAAATGAAATACTTTAACAGAACTTTTACCAATGTTTGAGAGAGATGAGCAGAATTTTTCTCAAAATCTCCACAGACAAGCAAACACTCATCCTGACACACAGCAGAGAGAATTTTAGTTTTCAGAAACAGGAACATCCATCTTTAAAATACATCTGTTATTACTAATAATATTTGATTTTTAATAAAGTTAGGTTTTAGTTTTCAGAAATAAGAACATCCACGTTTGAAATACATTTAATTTTAATAATAAGTTTTTTTCATAAAGCTTCGGTTTTAGTTTTCGGAAATAGGAACATCCGCTTTAAATATATATTTGATCATATTAATAATATTTAATTTTCAAATAAAGTAATTTCATAGTCGAAATCAACGATAAACCCATTTTTACAAGTTGAAGTACTCATCTTTTTCACTCCCAACAGTATTTTACGACTTTTTACATACCCCAACATCGAGCAACACTTTTCAAAAGGCTTTATTATATTATTTCTGAAAAAGTTCTTTACGTAATGTCCCTCCTAAACCAATTTTACAAGTTGAAGTATTCACCCTTTTCACACACAACTTTACTTTATGGCTTTTTGAATACCCCAACACCAAGCAATACTTTTTAAAAGGCTATATTATATTTTTTCAGAACAAGTTCTTTACATAATGTCCCTCCTAAACCTATTTTACAACTTTAAGTGCTCATCCTTTTCATACACAACTTTACTTTATGGTTTTTGAATACCCCAACACCAAGCAATACTTTCAAAAGATTTTACTATGTCTTTTCAGAACAAGTTCTTTACGTAATGTCCCTCCTAAACCAATTTTACAACTTGAAGTACTCATCTTTTTCACCCACAACTTTACTTTACGACTTTTTGCATACCTCAACACCAAGCAATACTTGTCAAAGGCTTTATTATATCTTTTCAGAACAAGTTCTTTACGTAATGTCCTTCCTAAGCCAATTTTACTACTTGAAGTACTCATCCTTTTCACCCACAACTTTACTTTAAGACTTTTTGTATACCCCAACACCAAGCAATACTTTTCAAAGGCTTTATTATATCTTTTAAGAACAAGTTCTTTACGTAATGTCCCTCCTAAGCCAATTTTACAACTCGAAGTACTCATCTTTTTCACCCACAACTTTACTTTACGACTTATTGCATACCCCAACACCAAGCAATACTTTTCAAAGGCTTTATTATATCTTTTCAGAACAAGTTCTTTACGTAATTTCCCTCCTGAACCAATTTTACAACTTAAAGTACTCATCTTTTTTACACACAACTTAACTTTACGACTTTTTTTGCACACCACAACATCAAGCAAGGTTCCACTTCAGTTCAGATTTTTCCCCAAAGACATAAATTTAAAGTTCTCCTCCAAGTTTTTTGTAGAAGATAGAGAAGGTTATACATTGATCCTGAATATTTCACCATGACGATAAGGGGCTCCACTTTAATTCTGAGATTTTTCCCAAAGTCATAAGAAATTTAAAGCTCTGTTCTAAATTTTAGCGTTGAAGATAGGAAAAGTTATACTATGATTGTGAATATTTTCCATGAAGATAAAAAGTCCCATTTTAATTCTAATTTTATCTATGAGAAGAAATAAGTTACAGATCAATTCTATTTTTTCCAGCGAAAATAAGAATTTACCACTTCAGTTCAGATTTTTCTCAAAGAGATGAAAAAATTTAAAGTACAGTTCCAAATTTTTCATAAAAGATAGAAAAAGTTACACTCTGTTCGTGAAAAGTTAGCTCAATTCTGAATTTTACCATAGAACTTACACTTCAATTCTAATTTCTCCAGAGAAAATAAAAAGCTTCTACTTCAGTTCTTAATTCCCCAAAGACAGAAAAAATCAAGTTCTATTCTAAATTTTCCCGTAGAAGATAGAAAACGTTATACCATAGTTGCGAATATTTACCATGAAGATAAAAAGTTCCACTTTTATTCTAAATTTTCTCAACGAAGTGGGGGAAAGTTCAAGTTCTCTTCTGAACTTTCTCAATGAAAAAGAAATTAGTTACAGATCAATTCTGTTTTTTCCAAAGAATATAAAAAAGTTCAGCTTAAGTTCTGATTTTTCTCAAAGAGATGAAAAAATTTGAAGTACTGTTCCAAATTTTTCATAGAAGATAGATAAAGTTATACATTGATTGTGAAAAGTTAGCTCAATTCGGAATTACCAAAGAACTTACAGATCAATTCTATTTTTCAAGAAATGAAAAGGTTCCACTTCAGTTCTTAATTTCTCAAATGACATAAAAATTTAAAGTTCTGTTCTAAATTTTTCCGTGGAAGATAGGAAAAGTTATACTATGATTGTGTATATTTTCCATGAAGATAAAATGTTTCACTCTAATTCTAAATTTTTATAATTTCACTTCTGATTTTTCTCAAAGAGATGAAAAAATTTAAAGTTCGGTTCTAAATTTTACCGTAGATACATCGATTCTGAATTTTTCCTACAAGAAGAGAAAAAGTTCAGCTTGAATTACATATTTTCTCAAAGAAGTGAAGAAAACTTCAAGTTCTATTCCAAATTTTTCGTAGAAGATAGAAAAAAGTTATACTTTGATCGTGAATATTCGCCATGACGATAAGGAGCTACACTTTAATTCTGAGTTTTCTCGAAGAAGTGCTAAATGTCCAAGTTCTCTTCTGAATTTTATTAAAGAAGACAAAAAGTTAGCTTAATTCTGAAATTTACCATAGAAAATGAACAAAGCTTCCACTTCTGTTCTTAATTTCTCAAAGACATAAAAATTTTAAGTTCTGTTCTAAATTTTTCCTAAGAAGATAGGAAAAGTTATACCAAGATTGTGAATATTTTCCATGAAGATAAAAAGTTTCATTTTAATTCTAAATTTTCTTAATTACAATTCCGATTTTTCATAAAAGCTGAAAAATTTAGTTTTCTTCCAAATTTTTCTTAGAAGATAAAAAAAAGTTATACTTTGATCGTGAATATTCACCGTGACGATAAGGAGCTACACTTTAATTCTGAGTCTTCTCGAAGAAGCGCAGAATGTTCAAGTTCTCTTCTGAATTTTCTTAAAGAAGAGAAAAAGTTAACTAAATTCTGAAATCTACCAAAGAAAATGAAAAAAGCTTCCACTTCAGTTCATAATTTCTCAAAAGGCATAAAAAATTAAAAGTTCGGTTTTAAATTTTTCCATAGAAGATAGGAAAGATTATACTATGATTGTGCATATTTTCCATGAAAATAAAATTTTCACTTTAATTGTAAATTTTCTCAATGAAGTGAAGAAAAGTTCAAGTTCTCTTCAGAATTTTCTCAATGAAAAATAAATAAGTTACGGATCGATTCTGAATTTTCTCAGATATGAAAAAATTTAAAGTTCTGTTATAAATAGTTACAGATCAATTCTAATTTTCCCATGAAAATAAAAAGGTTCAACTTCAGTTCTGTTTATCTCAAAGAGATGAAAAACTGAAAGATCTGTTCTAAATTTTTGCGTAGAAGATAGAAAAAGTTATACCTTAGATGTCAATACTTACCATGAAGATAAAAAGTTCCACTTTAATTCTAAATTTTCTAAATAAAGTGAAGAAAAGGTGAAGTTCTCTTCTAATTTTTCCAAGAAAATAAAAAGGTTCCACTTCAGTTCTAGTTTTTCTCAAAGAGATGACAAACTTAAAGTTCTGTTCTAAATTTTACCGTAGATACTTTGATTCTGAATTTTTCCTCCAAGAAGAGAAAAGGTTCTGTTTTAATTCTATATTTTCTCAAAGAAGTGAAGAAAAGTTCAAGGTCTCTTCTGAATGTTTTCCCAGAGAAGAGAAAAGGTTCCACTTTAATTCTGAGTTTTCACAACGAAGTGAAGAAAGGTTCAAGTTCTCGCCCTTTGAAGTTTCTCGCCCTTCATTTTGACTATGAAATTACTTTATTTGAAAATTAAATATCATTAATATAATCAAATATATTTTTAACACGGATGTTCCTATTTCCGAAAACTAAAACCGAAGCTTTATGAAAATAGCTTATTATTAAAATTAAATGTATTTCAAACGTGGATGTTCTTATTTCTGAAAACTAAAACCCAACTTTATTAAAAATCAAATATTATTAGTAATAACAAATGTAATTTAAAGGTGGATGTTCCTGTTTCTGAAAACTAAAATTCTCTCTGCTGTTTGTCAGGATGAGTGTTTGCTTGTCTGTGGAGATTTTGAGAAAAAATTCTGCTCATCTCTCTCAGACATTGGTAAAAGTTCTGTTAAAGTATTTCATTTTCTAATATATCCACTATGAGCCTGCTAGTAATATCTTTATCTCTAAAAATTCCTTTGCTTACATCGCTGACCTTTTTAATAGATATTCTGAACGTTTGACGTTCTAGCATACCCTAAAAATGATGAACACTTAACAAAGTAATACATAAGATATTTTTAATGAAATAACGACATGTTGAATATTAATGTAAAAATATGTTAAATACATTATTATACATTATTAGTACACTTGCGCTTCACTTTCCGTCAATTCATCTTTATATTCATTGATGATATTGTCTGCTAATGTCCTTTTTATTCTGCCTGCGATTTCACTGTCTATTGTCACATTATTTTTACATAGATAACAGTTTTGGCACATTGACAAGATATGATTCATGACATTAGTGCAGGAGTATGCTTGTCTTCTTCTTGTCTTCTTTAAAATGCTAATACCGGAAAGATGACGATAGGATGTATAAACAGGTAATGTGTTACCAGCAACAGTAGCAAGCAGTTGTCCCCGATCACCGACAATTATTTTTATGCTTGCATTCTCTTTGAGCACTAATTTCTCTAGTAATGTTACTCTTGCATATCCACCGTTTACACGATTGAAATTCTGGGGTACTCCAAAGAAATATAACTTCTCGCTGTCATGACAACGCACGCATACATTTCCAATAGTGTTACCACTTGTACTCGTTTCATAGTTCAGGTATTTCTCCTTGTCAGCATTCAACGCGACGATGATTTTATCATGTGCACATAATTTCGTCGAATAATTCATCTTCACTTTTTTGCAGATATTAATTATGTATTAATCCTTCCACTGCGTAAAAAATACGGATTTAATACATGCAATGAACTAGGTAGTGTCGATAAGATACGTAAAAAAAAGTTGAAAAAAATGCCATGTTAAAAAAATTCAAAAAAATATTTTAAATATTTAAAATATAGGACGGGGAGGGTGGAAGGAAGAGGAGGGGAGGGGGCTCTTTGGGGGCCCAGGGGCCCTTTGGGGCTGGGGTAGGGGACCTCACAACACTGTTCAAATGGAACTTGTGTATTATAACGACCACAGAGTTTCACCCCAAATCATCTTCTAAATCATCTTCTAAAATGTCTCAAACTGTTTCGCCTAAATCATCTTCTAAAATGTTTCAAACGGTTTCGCCCAAATAATCCCCTAAAAGTAATTTCTGTGTGTTCCTTTTGTTTTGGCATCCCTGCGCTGTCACATTGAAATTCTCAGGAAAAAATTCCCGCGTTAATCTCTTCATCTCTAAGATGTTCCTAGCTACATTATTATGGTTTCGATAGAATATCAACTTATCTCTCTGACTTAAAGATCGGAGAAGCCATATTTAAAAATAGAATATTAATTTATCTCTGTCACTAAAGACCGTTTATCCCTCAGACCTAAAGATCAAAGAAGCCATAATGTTTCTTATTTCCCCTTTCGTGGATCAATAATTACCCTTCATTTATGTGAATCAAGTTCTTGGAAATCCACTTCCCCCTCTTTTCCTAGGTCAATACATCTCTTCCCGTTTGTGCGCATTTGCGAACTTCCCCCCGGAGTCATTACACCTAGACGAACAACAACAAATCGACCATGAAAGAGGTGTCATTGACCCGTTAGAATCAATAAACCATGAAAATACATCACAAGTGAGAAAAATCCTGTTTTTCATTCTCAGTGACAAAAACCATAAGAACATGCATAAATTATGTACGTACGGGGCTGGTACCCCCTTCCCTACTAGAGTTGTCGTAAAACTCCAAAAGGGGCACATGCAATTGGAAATTGAGAGGGCTAGTGCCCTTTGCAATAGTCGAAAGTGATTGGAGGGTAACTAACCCCCCTCTCACGCCCACCATTCCTCCAAACACATCCAATCAAAATTTTCAGATAGCCATTTCTTTCAACGTAGTATAAAGTTCTGGAAATTCGGTCTTTGAAAATGACACCCCCCCCCCCCAGCAGTCAGGGCAAGAGTTGTAAGTTATGCCCTGGGGGCATATGAGATTTTTATTGAAATTTTTGTCGTAGAAACTTCAAAAGGGCGCATTTGATTGGAAATTGAATGGGCTAGGGCCATTTTTAATAGTTGAAAGTGATTGGAGAGCGACTGCCGCCCCTCTCACGCCCACCATTTCCCCAAACACATCCAATCAAAATTTCGAGATAGCCATTTTTTAACGTAGTTGAAAGTTCTGAAAATTCGGTCTTAGAGGATGACAACCCACCACCCACCCTAGGGTTGTAATTTATGCCCTGGGGGCATGTAAGGTGTTTATAGAAAGCTTGGTCGTTTCCAAAAGGGCTCATTCGATTTGGAATTGAAAGGCCTAGTGCCCTTTTTAAAAGTCGAAAGGGATTGGAAAGCCTGATATTTTCATAGTGAAGATCGATGTGGGCATAATGTATTATTTTTTTTGTTGTTGTTGTTTAGACCAGGGCACTTCTTATCGAAGGAGTTGTCGTGGGAACTTCGAAAAGAGCTCATTTGATTGAAAATAGAAAGGACTGATGCTTTTTTTAATAGTCGAAAATAATTGGAGGACAACTGGAAGGGGTGTTAGTTGCTTTCCAATCACTTTCGACTATTAAAAAGGGCACTAGCCATTTCAATTTCCAATCGAATGAGCCCTTTTTGAAGTTTGTACGACAACGCGTTCTATAAAAACCTTATATGCCTCCTGTTTATAATTTACAACCCTTGTCCTGAGGCCTGTCGGGGGGTTGTCATCCTCAAAGACCTAATTTCCAGAACTTAAAAATACGTGGATATGGCTATCTCAAAGTTTTTATCAGATGGGTTTCGGGAAAAGGTGGGCGGGAGAGGCAGGTTAGTTACCTTCTAATCACTTTCGAAAATTAAAAAGGGCACTAGCCCTTTGAATTTCCAATCGAATGAGCCTTTTTTGAAGTTTCTACGACAACGCCTTCTAAAAAAAACCTTATATGCCCCCAGGGCATAACTTACAACCCTTGCCCTAAGGACTGTGGGGGACTGTCCTCCTCAAAAACATAATTTCAATCTGGAAATCAACTACGCTGAACAAAATGGCTGTCTCAAAATTTTGATTGGATGTGTTTCGGGAAATGGTGGGTGTGGAAGGGGTGTTAGTCGCCTTCCAATCACTTTCGACTATTAAAAAGGGCACAAACCACTCCAATTTACAATGAAATGAGCCCTTTCTGAAGTTTCTACGACAACTTCTTCGATACGAAGTGCCCTGCTCTAAAGGAATAAATTAATAAATAATACATTGTGCCAACATCGTACTTGTATACCCCCAGGGCATAACTTAAAACCCTTGCCCTGAGCGTTGTGGGGGAGTGTCCTCCTCAAAAACATATTTTCTATCTGGAAATCAACTTCGCTGAACAAAATGGCTATCTCAAACTTTTGATGGGATGTGTTTGAGGAATGAGGGGGGTGGGGGGGGGGGCTAGTTGCCCTCCAACCACTTTCGAATATTAAAAAAGGCACTAGCTACTCCAATTTCCAATCGAATGATCCCTTTTCGAATTTTCTACAACTCCTTCGATACGAAGTGCCCTGGTATGAAAAAAATAATACATTGTGCCAAAATCGTTCTTTGCTTAGGCAGCGCGATCGCGCTGCCTATGATTTATACAACAACTTTCCATATAAGCCTTGTATGCCCCCAGGGCATAACTTACAACCCTTGTACTGAGGGCTCTGAGGGTGTTATCATCCTAAAAGACCTATTTTCCAGAACTTTCAACTACGTTGAACAAAATGGATATCTCAAAATTTTGATTGGATGTGTTTGGGAAAGTGGTGGGCGTGAGAGAGGTGTTAGTCGCTATCCAATCACTTTCAACTATTGAAAAAGGCACTAGCCCTTTCAATTTCCAATTGAATGAGCCCTTTTAAAGTTTCTACGACAACAATTTCAATAAAAACTTTATGTACCTAAAGGGCATAACTTACAACCCTTGCACTGAGGGTTCTGGGGAGGTAATCACCCTAAAAGACCTAATTTCCAGAACTTTCAACTACGTTGAACAAAATGGATATCTCAAAATTTTGATTGGATGTGTTTGGGAAAATGGTAGGCGTGAGAGGGGTGTTAGTCGCTATCTAATTACTTTCAACTATTAAAAAAGACACTAGCCCTTTCAATTTTCAATTGAATGAGCTCTTTTGTAGTTTCTACTACAACGCTTTCAATAAAAACCTTATATGCCCCCAGGGCATAACTTATAAACCTTGCCCTGAAGACTGTGGGGGGAGCGTCTTGCTCAAAGGTATAGTTTCCTGAACTTTGAGCGTCGTGGGACAAATTGGCTATCTCAAAATTTATATTGGATGTGTTTGGGGAAATGGTGGGCGTGGAATGGGCGTTAGTCGCTATCCAATCGCTTTCGACTATTAAAAAGGGCACTAGCCATTTCAATTTCCAATCAAATGAGCCCTTTTGGAAGTTTTTACTACAACGCGTTCTATAAAAACCTTATATGCCCCCATTGCTTAGCTTTTGCCACTGCATAACATTGCATAACCGTGCCAACATCGTTCTTTATTTAGGCAGCGCTATTGCGCTGCCTATGATATGTTTTTTTCCCTGTGACTCAAACATTTTTATATTTTCCGTATTTGCATCTTAATATTTTTGCGCAATAGATTTTCTTCAACAAAATATCCTTGTTTAAAAAGATAATTTTTTGCCTTAGCAACTGAAATTCAGTTTTTGCTTGTCAATTTGTTTAGTCATAAGCTCTTCAGACTCACGGAAGTAATATTTATTTTGTATAACTTCAAACATTCAACTCTCGATAATTTCACACTCATTAATTTGAATCTCTCGACAATTCGAACTTTTCGCAGTCCCTTTGTACACTCTTTACAAAGCGTAAAGAGTGAGGTATTGACGAGGGGCGAAACCCCTCATACATGCAATAATTTCCGTTCGTTTTAAGTTTTAATGTTGCTCCTTACTTCCAGTTCAAAAAACTTGTTTTTATATTTAATTTCTCATCGTTTTTTAAATAATGCTGGGAAATCCAAATTTCTCTTCCCCCAGGGAAAGATCCCCAGCCACAGACGCATCAATTGGAATGAAAATGCCCCCCCCCGTTTTTTTGTCCTTCTAAAGTAAAAAAAAAATCCAATTAAAAAAAACGTTTTCTTAAAAAAAAATTGAGCGCTACTAAAACCCCAAACTGGTACCAACATATTTTCAGTTATGAGGTCACAAGCAGGCCAACACACTAGCATTATGCTCCTTCAACATGTTGCCTTGTTTAAATATGCCACCTCTCTCTGATTCCATAAATATTTAAAAGCGTTTTACAGTCTAGTCCGTACTTAATATTTAGTCAGGTCAGTAGTAACCTAGGTGCTGATTTCAATTGCACATGGAATTGCACAAAAATATGCAGTACAGTTTCACGTGCACATTGCAAAAAGCGACCAATCCTTTTATACCTATAAAGTGGTCAAACACGTTTTGAGAGTATAGTTGAGATTGTATAAGACAATCAGACAATCAGTTATTGCTATATATTTCAATTACACATGGAATTTCACAAGAACATGCAGTACAGTTTCACGTGGACATTTTAAAAGGCTGGTAATCCTATAAATTGGTCAAACATGTTTTGAGATTATAATTGCAATTATATAACACAACCAGACTGGTTTTTGAGACAACACCCATTTTTTATTGCCAACCAGAGAGAGAGTGGAGGCTATTCTATATACGATAACTTGATTGGTGATTGGATACAAATAAAAGGAGTGATTTTCATTGCAATTCATATTAGTTAGAGAATTGAATTTAGAGAGAATAGTTTAGTTGAGAGGATATTAGTAGAGAAAATGAGTGGAGCATTTACACTATTGGAGATGGATGGTGGAGCCGGCAGCAGCAAAGATATACGAGTACCAAATGTGGCTGTGGAAATAACAGGAGGTTGTAGACTATGCCTTGAATGGGACGATATGTATGCTAGATACGTGATATCATTAAGCAAATTTAAGCTGGAGGAGCAATTATGTTTTGCTGCGAAACTGAATATTGTGCATATAAATAGATTTCAGGTAGCATTAGATGCGCTAGTAAAATATATTGATGAGAACAAAATGCATCAGTGATTATTATTGTTGTAATTATGCTCAATAAAATGTTTCTAAATCAAAGGTATTTTTCAAAGGCAAAATGATATTGTGGATATACTTTTAAACACTAGTTTAGAAATTTAGAACTTTTTTTCATGAGAAAGATGGTGTTCAAGGATGATTTACTCCTCTCTCTCTCTCTCTATCCCACTCAATTTGTTGTTGTTGCTAGCTCAGTTTCATTGTGGCAGTAAGATTGTCAACACATGAAAAAATGCTCCATACATGTCCACTATGTATGTACACACTGGGCAGCTGGTCATCAGTGAGATTTGCAAAATGATTGATGAGTATGATGAAAAGTGTAGATTATGCAACCCGTGTAAATTGCATAGAGGATATGCTGTGCATATTAAAGGTTGTAATTCCTGTCTTGAAGAGGTGTGTGACTCTCATCCTAGAGGGCACCTGAGCTCCAATTGCCACTATGATAAATGTAATCAATGGGGGAATACATATCCCGGTATGATTGGAAAGAATCCTAAGCGTGATTTTAGTTTATTGCTACGAGATTGGTATTATCGTGGTCTTAGATTGTTCTGGGAGGAGGAGCCGGGTGAGCGATTCAACTGTTGGAACAACAAAAGAATATGGTTTCTACGTCATCGTTGTGAAGACAATGGGTGTTATGATTATAAGCCCACTGATTTTTATTTGGCTGTGACGGAATGTGATTCGCCACTTGAGGACACTGTTTGTGACATTGCTTCAATTGAAACATGTGAATTCTATAGAATTAATGAGAATAGTATCATTGACTATACAAAGAGATATGACAAGAGTGAAGTTACACTCTACTGTAGAAAATGTGACCCTAACATTGTGACACATCAGGATCAGTATACTGTGAATTCGGATAATCTACCTGCATTAGTTGTTCTCGACAAATACCTATACCTAGTAGAAGATGAAATCGAAAGAGTAGAAAAGTCGTTTTTATCATGTATATACATTTTTTCATTTATTAATAAACAATTTCACTTACATTTTTAGAACATTTTATTTGTAGGGCACTAAAATCAATATTAAACACGCTTGTAAGTATATTTTCCACTAGAAAGTCGTTCAATCGAGGTAAGCCAACGTAGATGTCGAGAAACTGCTTGTAGGTGTAGCCACGACATCTGAACATGAAAAAGAGTAGTGCATGAAAGCCACATGTCTTAGTCGTTAAATGCTGTGCTCTTCGTTGATTTTGAATAATAGTTTTCCCATTGCTTTCAATAAAGTTGCTGATGTACGGATTGTAGAATTTATACGATAGGCTAAGAGGATCAAAAAATTCAATATTCTTCGCTGTTTGAAAGATGCATAGCCAGTGGCCTGTCTTCAAAGTCGATGGACTGGTATTAACAATGATTAGGGTATTGTTAACACTTGGAATTTTTTCAATGAAGTCCGATGGTATGCAATAGGACTTGTACTGGGACATGTATTAGTCCATACTAAATACGTTGATTATTTGGCTTGTGTTCATGGTGTTAGGTCTAGTAGAACACTGCCGTCGGGTGTGATTTCCCAATAGGTTTCAAATTGACTCAATGATATTAGCGCGATACTCTCAGTCAAAGCATCGGCAAATGTACAATCTAAACGTAAATTCCCTGTTCGTACTATGCTCATATCCTGAGTCCCCGACAAGTCCAAAACAATTACACCATGATTTTTTGAAAACATTGAATCGGTTATTCCATTTTCAAATAGTTGAGAGTCATGATCAAGGGATTGCATGGTCAACTCGTACAGAGTTCTATAGGATTATTTGTCAAATGATAGAGTGTACAGTGGAATACCATTCACTTTGCACACAAGGCTTGATAGACCAGAAAAATTAAAATCGTGGGGGATTCAGTCCAGGATCCAACGGCACTGCAACTCTTTACAAAGGCCAAAGCCAATTCTGATGAGATTTCTCCATTGATAAATGATAAATCGGTATAGCTACGAGAGCAAGTGGCAATGTGACTTTGATTGGTGATCGTATGGGGGACAAGAAGTTTAATGTTGTTGCCATTGGCTCTTAGCTTTTCCACTGCCAATGCAACAGTGCTCATAACCTGTTGTTTTCGAACGTGGAGAATTGCCGATGTGATAATGACATTTGCATCGGGTGCTGCAGGAAGTGTTTTTTTCAAAATGAAATTCGATGGGGCCAGCTGCAACTTTATGTCAATCTAGACATTGGGGGGTAACCATTGGGATATATTGAATATCTCATGATTTAATTTTCCAACCAGATGATACTCCTGGCTCACTTCAGTAGCCAACTCGCCGTCAGTATCAACACTTGATCGATATTCATAGCCCAATGATTGTCCTCTCAACTCCTTGTATGCCTTTGGTGTCATCATCATAAATTGGATGTAGCTTGCATAGTTGGATAAATTATTGCTAGTGCTCATCAATGTTCCATTAATAAATACACTAATTTGTTTGAATAGGTTGTGTAGAATACAGTTTTCGGAGGAGAGACCATCGGCAACAGTTGGAGTTGTATTATCTGACTTTTTCTTCACCGCAACATTTAAATCAATAAATGTTGATGACAAATCAATGAAATAGTCTTCATTGGAAAATATTTGAAAGTGTATATTTTCCGAGAGGGGCTGTTGGGGGTGAAATTGTTCATAGTAGCCATACTTGACACTGACATCAACATTTTCAGCATTGAACAGATTCAATGAGGAAATGATTGGTGGATGTGATTCCTTGTGGGGGAGATCAGTCATCTTAAGAGTCTTTAATTAATTCTATTATTAAAAAACAAAGGAATTCTAAGTTTCCTGAAGTTATTAGTTTAGAAGATGGATCGACGACTAACAAATTGGAGAAAGTGGCTGATGTTTTGAATACTTATTTCGCTAGTATAGGAGAGAAAATTGTTTCATCAGTAATGAACCAGTTTGATTCACGCAGTAATAAACATTTTTCTTCATACCTTCCATCTCCTCAAAGTAATTCAATTTTTCTTACGCCTATTTCTCGGTCTGAAATAACAAAAATAGTGTGTGATCTAAATCCTGGTAATTCAGCGGGAATTGACGGGTCTAGTTCTATAATTGTTAATGAAATATTGTCTGCAGTAATTTTGCCATTACAGCATATAATTAATCTTTCATTTAAAAATGGAGTTTTCCCGTCTGCTTTTAAAGAAGCGAGGATAATTCCGCTTCACAAAGGTGACTCTCCTGAAAACCCATCAAATTACCGCCCTATTTCTATTTTGTCAGCATTTTCTAAAATATTTGAGAAGGCAATTTATAAGAGGATCTATGATTTTCTTAAATCGTTTAATTTTTTCACAAATTCCCAGTTTGGTTTTAGGTCTGGACACAATACTGAGCACGCTATCATTGCTCTCATCCAATATATTCATGAATGCTTAGATAGAGGTGAAATTCCAGCAACAATATACTTGGATTTTAAAAAAGCATTCGATACAATATCCCATTGTATTCTTTCTCGTAAATTGGATAATTGTGGTGTACGCGGACCGGCGTTGGATCTAGTTAAATCTTATCTTGATAAGAGAAAGCAACGAATAGATGGAGGTAATTTTCTCTCTTCGCCTGTTCCTCAGTCCTCCATGGTTGGGGTGCCTCAGGGCTCTGTCCTAGGTCCTCTGCTTTTTCTAGTTTATATAAATGATTTTCACCGCGCTTTGGCAATCCCATGTCTCAGCACACATTTTGCTGATGATACGGCAGTTTCAATTTCTGAGAGGAATGACGAGGAGTTGGAGGCAAAACTTGATACTGCATTTTCTAATGTTCTTGAATGGTGTTCCGCAAATTTTATTGCTTTGAATTTATCAAAAACTAATTTCATAATTTACGGCAGGAAGTCAAATATATGCCCTCGTATTACCCGAGTTACTTCTTCAAAGTATCTATTATCAATATCTCGGGCGAATGTGATAAAGTACCTTGGACTTATGATTGATGAAAGATTATCTTTTAAAACACACATTCAAAATATACGCTTAAAGATTTCAAGGTATGTTGGTTTAATGCGGAGGTTGAAGCATTATTTGCCCTACTCTGCTTTACGAAGCATTTATTTTGCTCTGATTCAGTCTAATATTAATTATTGTTCTCTAGTATATTTATCTACATTTAAAAGCCATATTAAGCCAATACAGATTTTACAAAATAAAGCAGTAAGAATCCTCAAACTTTTTATTTCATCGCCTATTTCACTTCCAAATAAGTCTTCTACAGCATCTTTATATACTTATTTAGATATACTTCCAGTTCCTCAACAATTTACTTTTGGAGCAATTATTTTCAAATTTAATTATGACCTTAAGAAATTACCGCCATATTACCTCAATCAAAGTTTGTTCTCCCGATCACAAGATTTACATCGTTATAACACGCGACAAAAAAAGAGTATCTACATTGACAAGTATAGTACTGAGAGATCTAAATTCGCCCCGTTTGTGTCAATAGCCCGGTGCTGGGATGCTCACAATGATTTTATTGATAAATTTTCTTCTATCCATTTAATAAAAAGGAATCTTAAATTTCATTTAGTTCAGGATTATTTTTAATTAAATATCTTTTTAATATGATTAAGTTATTTGTTTGGATTTTTGTTCTATGTGAATGTGGGCCTCTCGGCTATCTTTTAGTATGAATTTATATTTAATAATATTGATCTCTCTTTTTTTTATATATATTTATATTTATATTTGGATCCTGGGCTTGCTGCTACTTTCATATTATTTTTGTATTATTGTATCTTTGCCGTCGTAATTATCTTTGTATTGTAGCGTAAAATTTTTTATTGTATCCTTGTCTAGGCCTAGTTTTTCGAGCTTGTCTCCCCATGGGCCTATGTCAATTATATACATGTATATGTTAATAATAAAACGATTGAACTTGAACTTGAACTTGAAGAGAAGAAATCCTTCTTTGATCTAACAATCTTTTTCTTTTTCTTCTTCTTATTGGTCTTCCTTGTTTTATTCCTCAAAGTCCTTGTTGATGTCCTTCGCTTCCCGCTTGTGTGGAGACTGATGAGTGAATGACGCGCACGCATCCTTTTCAATCGCTCCCCATTTTGCTGAGATTTTAATTGCTCACCAACGGCTCTTGCTGAAGATCTCATATTTTCCTTAACACTCTCCTTGAAATTCTTACCCGAACCCCAGTCCTGTAGTGTTGAGGCAGCAAAATTTGATGAAGCAGGTACAAGATATTTTCTGGCAAGGGGTAGTGCAGAACGAAATAGCCTAGCAAACCAGCTACCAAGACCATAGCCAGACATTGTAGTACGCCCCTTGTAGTAGTCCAATCCATTGCCTATTTGACGTGGACTCAGAGCACCAACATAGCAATCGATATCTGGACAGACAAATGGAATTCTTCTATTGTTCATTTTAGGTGATGGTGCTGGTGTGGTCGACAATGGGTCGAAAATGACGTGTAATCACTGCTAAGCCTTTTTTTATTGCTAGAGGATCACCCAATTCACATCTTAGTGTTAACTGACAGAGTTCCAAATACGAAGTGTTTACAGGAACATACTGAAGATGCTTTATATTATAGTGATGAAGAAGTTCATGAGTTGTTTTTCGTTCAAGAACACGTAGGAGGGGGACACTTGAATTACCAACTCTCGATGTTTCCACAAAGGATGCATAGAGAAATATGCAAGAGTCCGAGGCGAAACCAGGTGGATAATCAGCAAAATTAGCTTGATCCATCTCGTAAACGGTGCCAGCGTTTTTCCCATTGATCCTATTCTGTTTAAAGCCAAGAACGTCTCTCAGATTATCATTGAGAATAATTATTTTAGTGTCAACAGGTGAGGTAATGTAAATCCTATCATGTTCCAATGAATAATTAAAATGGAATGTACCATTCCTACGATATGAGATTTTTCTATTGATTTTACGACACAAATCTGTCATATTATCGTATTCAAATATATTTCAATTTGACATGTGGATGTTCGCTAGATTTAAGTGCTTTAACCCATTCATAGTCGACAAAGAGTGACCAATCGAATGGTATAACTTTTATATCATACACACGATCCCTTCTCAGGATGTCATAGGTATTTTTGAGAATACAGTCGACAAGAGCCACTTCATACGCACCGTCAAATTTTATGGCGGGGAAGAGTTTCGTCCAAAAATCACTTGTCTTATTCAAGTCGTTGTAGAGAGGATCGGAAACGTTGGACATTAATGTTACATAGAAATCATTGGGTATTGTCAATATCTTCAACACCGATCCAAGAATCAAAATCAGAGTTGTATCCTAGCCACCGAACAAGAAAC
>JAQQPU010000378.1:89608-99847 GCA_029168905.1 Artemia sp. Kazakhstan ARC1039
TTCAGACCGGGATATTCGACAGTGGATCGAGTATTCATTTTAAATGCAATGATACAAAAATATTCTAAAGGAAATAGTAAATTATACGCTGCGCTTATAGACCTACAGAAAGCGTTTGATAACGTAGATAGAATTTTGTTGTTTGAAGCTTTGAGTGAAATTGGATTACCACATCAGTTTATGAATATAATAGCTTCGATGTATTCATGGACTAAAAGTTTTGTGAAAATTCCACAACAGGGTGTCTCTTCCTCTTTTCCTGTAAGTAAGGGAGTTTTACAGGGAAGTACTCTATCTCCAAAATTATTTTGTATATTTATTAATGATATTGTGCAATTTTTCCAACGCCAATGGGCACCAACACTTCGTCTTGGAAATTTGAATCTTTCAATGTTGCTTTTCGCAGATGACATAATTTTACTGGCTGATTCTGAGGAAAATCTACAGTCTCTACTGAATATCCTAGCAGAATATCTGCAGAAAAAGAAACTGAAGGCTAATGTATCGAAAAGAAAAATATTGATATTTAACAAAAAGCAACCAGAGCTACCCCCCAAGTTTTATTTGGAAGGTCAAATTTTAAAAATAGAAGAGAAAGCAACATATTTGGGCTTTACAGTAACACGAAATGGTAAATGGACACAACATATATCAGCAACTACGACAAAAGGGAAAAATGCACTTTTCGGTATTTACAGAAGCAACGTTACAACAGGAATAAGCGATCTCAGCCTTCATAAACATATATTTATCACAAAAGTTTTACCCATACTGCATTACGGAGCAGAAATTTGGGGCTACCAGACTGCCCAAGGATTAGAAACTCTACAACTACAATACTACAAGCATGCATATGGGCTACATAAAACAACTCACTCTCTAGTATTGAAAGGTGACCTAGGCATCTACAGTTTAAAAATACGAAGAAAGATACAGATGATCAAGTTTTGGCTCAAAATCCTGAATTTACCCAAGGAAAGACTTATTTCTGCTGCCTATAAGGATCTTCTCACCCAAAAAAGTAAAACCACTTGGACAGCACAGATCAGAAAAATACTACAGGAAACAGGCTTTTCAAACGCGTGGAATGGAGGACAGGGACCACTGGACCAAGAAAACTTCATAAAGGAATTCCAAGCAAGATTGCACGACCAGGAAATTCAACTTTGGTGGACAGCTTTAGATAAGTCGACTAGTCTTACTTTGTATAGAGATATAAAGCGGATTTATGGACAGGAGACATATTTGAAGCTGAGATTACCTAGTAAGTATATGAAAACGTGGATTCAGCTTCGAGCCAATTGTCTACCAATACAAGGAAAAGAAGTTTGGAAAAATAGAGAAGGTCCGGAAACGCAGCGTACTTGTCTAAAATGTGGTGAGAATGATTTTGGGCTGGGTCATTTCCTCCTGCGATGCCGGCGGCTTTCTCATATAAGGGGGGAGGTTTTGAAAGAGGGTAATGATTGGCTACTTCGGGGGATTTTGAGTTCGGATTCACCACAAACGGTAGTAGGTGTGGTGAATTTTGCATTGAAGGGTATGAGTGTTGATTAAGAGGATAGTGATTTTAGTATGTATTCATTTTATTTATCCTTTTTCTTTTCTTTTTGTTTTGTATATGGCTGTAAAAAAAAAGCTTTAATAATACATTATTATTATTATTATTATATTAAGACTCAAAACGAACAGAAAGTATTCCAGATATGGAAGGGATGCCCCCTCTTCACCCCCTCGCTCTTTAAACTAAAGTGTTATAAGACTTTAAAATACTTCTTATCATGGACGTAGGCAGCATTAGGCAGCATATTGTCTAGGGGGGGGCAGTCGATAGTGCATGCTTCTTATACTAATTCCTTATACTTCTTAAACAATGTCCCTTGTGTTTGAGCAATCGTTCATGAAGAGTTGGGACAAAACGTCAAAGAGAATGAATTGGATATCTTGAGGGGTTAGGGGGTGTTATCAACTAAAATAGGGTGAGGAGAGGTCTGGATGCCCTTCAATCACTTTCGATTCTTTGAAAGGGCACTATAACTTCTATTTCCGGTCGAAAAAGTCCCTGAAAAGTCTCTACGGTCACTCCTTCTGTACAAAGCAACCCCAAAAAGAGAGAAATAATGCAAGGAAGCCATATCGCTCTTTACTTAGGCAGTATTATTGTGCTGGCCATGATTAATAAAAACATACCTCATATGATTTTGGTAAATAAAAGCCAAATAACAACCAAAAGTAAAATGCACACGGCATAGTTCCATATCAAAAACTTTCCTTCCTTCGGATCATGAAACTTAGACTCACTATTTGACCTTTCATGGCTCATCTTTTCCTTTGAACTGTCTGGTACTTTTCACACCCTCCAAGAAATTTAAAAAAGAACCTTCCAGGTGTTGCCATTACAAAGTAAAAACAACAGTTCTGTTTTATTTCAAAGCTTTGGTTCGTCAGCAAAAATAGAGAAAGCAAATCTGGTAGGAATTACGATAATAGCGAAACACGATTACGTGCCAGGTTTCTCACTTTTATGTTTATGATTTATGAAATTGAAGAAATAATGAATGTTTATTTAAACTTCTTAGTTCTAATATTAAAATTTTTATGAATGTTTAACTATAAAAAAAGCATAAATCATTCGAGCTTTGTTTTAATGGTAGTAAAAAGCGAGATTAAAGCTACTAACGAAGAACATGGTGGCGTTTTAGTAAGGCGTATCCATGATTTTAAGAAGAAATATTTTAAGAGCAAGACGAACATTTCAAGGAGGGCTGGAAGTTCAAACCCAAAAACTCCCTTGGATAAGGCCTTTCGAATCGGTGTAGGGTAAATTTCTAGGTGAGGGGCTTTTCACTTACTTAGAAAATAGCAGTGTAAGAAGAATGAAACTCTCAGGGTGGATTCAGAGACTAAAATCAAATTTATGTCTATTTTTTCCTTCCCTATTTCTAATACTTAGAAAAGTGGCTGTGGCTATTCTAATACTTAGTGAAAATAGCTGTCAAAGAAGAATGAAATTTTCAGGGTGGATTCAGATACTAAAGTCCAATTTATGTCTATCTTTTCCTTTCCTATTTCTAATACTTAGAAAAGTGGCGACAATTCAGACTTATAACCTACTTGTCTGGATTTAACCAAGAAAAGTTCAAAATTAAGAGCTAGTTTTGTGAACTTTTCATTGAAGTAGGCTATCTCTTTATTGCCATACAACATAATTTCCCCGATTGAAAGGAATATATTTCAGTCCGAGAAATGTGCTTTTTCGCATTTTTTCTAATTTTCTTGCAAAAAAAGACTTCCGAAAAAATTACAATTTTTCCTAGTTTTGGTTCGAGTCTTCATGTTTTGGTTTCAGTTTTTGACTTCATGTTTTAGGATCGCATTCTGAATAACTTAAGTAGGATTTTAAGCCATATTAATATTTCTTTTTTAAAATTAAGAGTTTTTTTTTAATTCTTTACATTGTTAACGAACCACAAACTGTGTGATACTTTTTTTAGACAAAGGAAGTTTATTTCAAGCTGTTTAGAAAAATAATTAAACAGTTCGTGGTAATGAACTGTACGTAAGGAGCGACCAGGCTCAATAGTAACCGTAACTCTAAAAAACAGAATATTGATACCAATAGATATATCAAAAGAATCGGCTTATGATGCTGATTTCAAATCAATAAGTTTCATTAAGTTCAGTCTTAGTTTCAGTATCCACTAAAGGTTACGAGCCTGAAAAAAAATTGCCTGATTTTCGGAAAAGGGGAGAAAACCCCCTTAAAAGTTATAAAATCTTTGCGAAAATTATAGCATCAGATTCAGCGTATCGGAAAGCCATACCGTTGAGGTTTCAAGCTCCTATCTACAAAAATGTGGAATTTTGTACTTTTTGCCAGAAGAAAGATCACGAATGCATGTTTTTTTTTCAGGGGTGATCTTGTCGGTTCAATGGTCCTAGAATATCGTGAGATGGCTCATCCGAACGAAAATTAAAAGTGTGAGCGCCCTTTTTAAGTGACCAAACTGATCGGAGGAAACTAAAGCTTCTCCCCCGCCCCTTTTATCCCAAAATCGTCCGATCAAAATTTTGAGATTGTCATTTTGTTCATCATAGTTGAAAGGCTCAACAACTATACCTTTGGATATAACTTGACCCCCCCCCCCTCAACATCCCCAGGGGAAAGGTCTTTAAGTTATAAAACTTGTCCATTGCTTACGCATAGTATTTGTTATTAGGAAGTACGTATACATTTTCGGGGGGGGGGATGAATTTTCGGCTGAAGGTTTTTCTGGGTGTATCCCATTTGAGCGCTTTCCCATTTGAGCGCCATGGCGCGNGGGGGGGGGGATGAATTTTCGGCTGAAGGTTTTTCTACAGGGGAGTTTTCCATGGGGAGGGAAGTTTTCGGGGGTGAACTTTTCAGGGGAAATTATACATTGGGGGAATTTGCCATAATCCTTATACAAAATTCTTTTTATATGTCTTGCTTTCTCTTTTCCGTCTCAATTTTACGCTTGGAGTTGTTAAGGGTAATAGTCCAGGATAACTTTTCACCGGGATTAAATTTTCTAGAGGATATTTCCGCGAAGAGGGGGATTTCTCCGTAGAGGTAGGGCCAGATTTCCTGACATTATTTAAAAAACGATCAGAAATTAAATAAAAAAAGGTTTTTCCAACTGAAAGTAAGGAGCAGAATTTAAAATTAAAACGAACAGAAATTTTTAAGTATATGAAGGGGATTGTCCCCCCTCAACACCTTACTCTTTACGCTAAAGTCAATTTTGTCCCAAAGAACGACTCTTGAAACACAAGGGTCATTTAATTAGAACAATAAGCATCTTTTTTAAAAGTATTACAAAACTTTAGCGCACAAAACGAGGTGTTGAGGAGGGGCAATCCCCTTAATATACATGATAATTTCTGTTCGTTTTAATTTTGCTCCTTACTTTCAGTTGAAAAAACTTGTTTTTTTGTGACTGTAATCGTTTCAATAGTTTTGGGAACGCAATCTGAACAACTTGAGTAGGATTTTAAGCTATATTATTTTTTTTTTTATTTAAGACGTTTTTTAAAGTTTTTTAAATCTTTATAAATAGGGATTTGGGTTATAAGTTTCAAGACATTTTCCTTGAGCCTTATTTGTGCCTTAGGCATATCTCTAAAGATCTATTCTACAGCACATTGTTTGTTCAAGTTCATCAAGGATTAGCACCCTTTGGAGGGTAAAGGGATGGAGGTACACTCTTCAAAGACCTTCTCAAGATGTAGTTTAGGATAAGGAAACATTTCTGTTTGTTTAATTCAACTAACTGAAACCCAAGATTATAAAAATCCCTCGTCACAATCTTACCCAGTATACATCGACCTGTATTATTCCCAAGTTGTTTGGCGTTTCTCTTAATTTTGTTAAAGTAAAATTGGGTCCTTCAAAATTTCCTTAACAATTAAAGCTAACAAAACTAAAGATTTATAATTCTTGGTACTGAGTTCTGCATTAAATAACAATTATTAATTTGTCATGACAATGATAAACCCCAATGACAACGTCTATCTTAACATGAATGTATAAATTAATCCATATTGTAACAAAACAAACCAGGGTTCCATTACATTTTTTTTCAAAATAACACTTAAGAAGGTTAGGGCCGTATCCAGGATTTTTTTTCAGGGAGGGGTGTTACAAAAGGCTTTTTTCGGGGGTTTTATATAAAAAAAAATTGAAAAAACCTCAAAAATTAGTTTATATTCATTTTTGTTAAGCTTTTACGAGTCAGACAAACATTTTTTTTTGGGGGGGGGGATGTTCAAACCCTCTAACCCCCCTGGATACGGCCTTGGTTGCTACCATAACAAAACCCGTATTCATAAATTTATTTTTAATCGAGGTCAAAATTATGGGGGGTCGAATCTAAAATTAATTTTGAAAGTGAGTTGTATGAGAAACCATGGTAAGAGTCCGAAAACCCCTATTATTTTGGCAGGGGTTACTCAAACATTCTCTTGCATATTTTTCTGCACTATCATACTAAAGACCTTCAAGCTGTAATCAAGCTTGATCTAATTCATTTCCTGAAGTTAAAACATGGAAGCTCTTTTTTCCCACAATTCCTAAGTTTTGCGAGAAATTCCTTCTCGTACACCTTAGAACAATTAGTTTTATTAAACGTCTTACTTAAGCTGGGTCAAAGAACCGTAAGAGTCAAGTATTTCGTCCACTTCCCTAGGTCTATTTGAGCCGAACTTTTGCTTCTGATGATAATACGTAGTAGCAATAACTTCTGATTACAATACATAGTAGCGGTCTTGTGATCCACTGACCGTACACCAGGGTTGTCACCTCGTGACAAAACTCACTAGATTTGAGTGATCTTCTGGTTGATTTAATGATTTTCTCCAATAACCTAGTGATTCATGTTCAAATTTAGTGATTTTATGTTAAGGGAATGTAAAAAATCACTAGAAAGAGTGATAAATCACTAGGGGTGGAAACGTTACCTTAAACAACACAGGTAACCTTAGGTCAAGGCTCGTTGTATCTACTGTATAACGAAAAGAATAGAAAAATTCAATACCCGTTCTACACGGCGCTTATTTGCCCTTACTGTATTTGAGGAAGAGAAGGCGTGGTGGGTATGAAAGGTGAAAATATATAATAAGATTTACCAAAGTGAAGAACAATAATGTGGGCACTAAATCCCCCTCCCCCCCCCCCCCCGAAAGAAAGTAAAAGACGAACGAAGAAAAAATGATTTTTTAAAACAAAAATAAAAGCATTGGGTAATCATGTCACAAAATTTGTTCTTGGATATTGCAAGATGTCATGCCTAACGTTCGTCTCAGAGTCACAGAAAATTTTGTTACAAAATGGCCAGAATTCCAATTTTCAGTCTCAATTTTTTTTTTGTGAAATAAAAATTGCTTTTTTTCTAGAATAATTGTTTTTAATTTTTCGAATATATATATAACCCCAACATTTTTGATTAACCAGTCTAATCAGATATGTTTATTCTATTCCAGGGCGTCAGTTAGGAGGGGGCTAACCACCTGGATTTTTTTTGTAGTTTTTATAAGGCAAATGATCTCGATTCCTTTTCAGGATTATGGATGTACGCCAACCTTAAAAGTTGGCAAGTGTAAGTCCGTGCTCGATGCACATTTGGAATAACAAGCACAAAAACTCCTGCAAAACTTATGTGCCGAGTCGTCAGTCACTCGGGGTGATCCTATCGATTCCTGGAGCACTTACTACAATGTAGTTAGCAGTAATTTTTTTTTATTAAGCTTAAATTTAAAAACAGGTGCTTTATTTCCAAAAAAGTTGTTATAATTGAATTCCTTTTAAAATACCTGTCGACTACACGCCTGTGTTATCCTCAAATTGCCTGCTACTTGAATACAAAGAATGGGTGCCACATAGGAGACAATTTCTCCAATTAATACATCTATGTAAATAAGTTCATATTAAATGTTAGTTTGAGAACCTGTTTTCTAAGAAAAGATGTCAAATTCTAAAAGATCTCTTACATTAGGTATCATAAAGAAGTTCTCCTGTCATTAGCAACCAAAATTAAAAAAAAAACAAATTGATTGCAATAAAAGCAACAATAAAATCTGCAATTTATGCTAATTTTAAATAAGCAAAACTTGATGTTTTAAAGTTGTTTAAAAAACTTCCTCAAGAAGGGGTGTAGCATGGAGAGAATTATAACAATAAAATTCAACACATATAAAAACCCTAAAGCCATTATCTACAAAATATGGAATATCTAATTTTTCCAGAGATGGATGGTCACGTATGCACCTTTATTATGGTTTTTTTTTTCAGGGGTGATCGTAATCAGAATGTAGTTCATGGCCGTATCTAGGTGGTATTCTGGGTTTGAATTCTCCCTCCACGATATTTCTGTCAAACTTGTGAAAGTAACAAATATACATAGCAACAAATTTTTGATGCGTTTTGTAAGGTTTTTCAACCCCCTCCCCCTGAAAAAATATTCTGGATACCCTCTTGCGGTAGTCATAGACTATTGAACAGGGTTCATTCGAATGGAAAACAAATATGTAGTTGCACTTCTTAAGTGTCACGAGAAATCAAATTAAATCCGAATTTTAGTAAATTCGGTCCAAACATGGTCGAAATGATACTGAGAAAAATTACAACAATTATTGAAATAGAATTTGAACTTCCACCCAATGTCAGAAACACTACTGGTATGCGGTTTCTGGTATACTTACTGGTATAACATTCGTCCCGAACTACACACGCCGTTAAAAAAAAAAAACATTATTATAGACCGTTTATTCAGTAAAATCAATTGATATTGAATATGCATAGCATTTAACAGAATTTTAGCCACAAACTATTTTGTGCAGAAGTGGGCCCCTAGAGCGACAACAAAGCGTTTTAGGCCCACTTTTTCAAACTTCCCATGATTTGCATTTTAGAAGAATCGAAAAAAAAATATTCAGATGATTACGGATTTATCCTCGTGTCCCGTCATTCGGAAGAATGTGCCTGTATTTGGATTAATATAGATGAAGCCTGCATTATAGATATTGATGGGACTAAAGCCCCCTCCTATTGCAGAGATGATAATTTGTTTTGGAAACGTATGCTTTATTTCCCTCTCTTTCTCGAGGCATTGCTCAGCAAGAGGTACATTTTAAGGTAAAGACTAGAGTGTAAGGGGAGAGTGTGGTAGCACTCCTCATATTTAGGGTTACCCCTTGGTATAGTATTTACTTGGAATAAAATTTAAATAAAAAAGAGCTTATTTTCAAATCAAAGTAAAGCACAAAATTAAAGCTTAAAACGAACAATCATATTTCCATATATGAGAAGGAACTCCTCCCCCCCCTCCTAGGATACGCGCTCTTTACGTTAAAATTAAACTTAAAAAAATATTTTAGACTGAAAGTAAGGAACAACATTGAAAATTAAAAAGAAATAAGTTATTACGTATATTAGAGGGTTTGCCTCCTCCTCAACCCTTCACTCCTCACGCTAAGTTTTTTTTGTACTTTAAAAAATCTTCTCATTCTAATTCAATAGCCCTTTGTTTCACCAATCGTTCTTGAATAGCTGGGACAAAAGATCAAACTGTAGCGTGAAAAGTGAGGGGCTTAGGATGAAGTAGCCCCATTCACATACGGGACAATTTCTGTTCGTTTCAAGCACAGTTTATAAAATTAGACAGTAAGTTTACCGCAAATGATTTCTGGCTCTTCATTCTCGGTGTGAACAAAAAGCTCCTCCCACTTATTTCTGCACTTCTTGTCCACTTATTGGTTGAGCCGGCCAAGTGGTTTTGTCAGTACTTGTTCCGTAGGTGAATATTCTTTGTCTACCCGTGAAAAGATATAATGCCGCTTATGTTTATATCTGCAAAAACGTTCTCTGGAGCACTCGCACCTCGGTCCGGGTTTTTATAATGGGTGAGATAGGGAAAGATCATACTGGATAATTATATAAACTGTGGTTTCAAGTTTTAATTTTGCTCCTTACTTTCTGTTGAAATTTTTTTTATTGCATTTCAGGTAGTTCTTAAAATTATGCTAAGGCCTAAACAAGATGTGGATGCTCTACCGACCCCACAAACCCCGATTTCTTGCAATTAAATTGTATATACCAATAATTGTAAGTGATTGGTAGTGTCTTTTTTTCTAGTTTTTCTGCTTAAGGAATAAGATTTTTGACTTTAATTAAAATTTTCGATAAAATTTGAATATAAAATAATACAACATGTATTTCTTTCCCACAAATTATAATGGAAAAACTGTGGAGTAAACAAAAAGAAAAAAAAACAACAACCATAAACATACGATTCTATAATACAACATAAATAAATTAACTTAATTCAAAAAATAGCCAAAGAGGGTCAAAAACACCACTCACTTGTTGAGTTTTAAAACATAGATCTGCAGATATTTCTTTCAGTTGAGGGCGCATCAACAATGTCAAATTCAGAAACAATTCTGTGGTTCCGGTACCACCAAGCCAAACGCCTTGGTGGAAAAAAAAATACAAAATTACACAGTTTTGTAAGTAGGAGCTTGAAACGTCTTCAGGCATGCTCTTTAATATGCTGAAGTCAATAGTGTTTTTTATTAAAATTAAATAAAAAAACAAGTTTTTTAAACTGAAAGTAAGGAGCGATATTAAAACTTAAAACGAACAGAAATTATTCCGTATATGAAAGGGGCTGTCCCCTCCTCAACGCCTTGCTCTTTACGCTAAAGTTTTTTATTGTTTAA
>JAQQPU010000379.1:0-23323 GCA_029168905.1 Artemia sp. Kazakhstan ARC1039
CCCCTTTAGTCCTCAGCTAGTGCCTGAGTGCCTGAGTCATTTGGCCCCTTTAGTCCTCAGCTAGTGCCTGAGTCATTTGGCCCTTTTAGTCCTCAGTTAGTGCCTGAGTACCTGAGTCATTTGGCTCCTTTAGTCCTCAGCTAGTACCTGAGTCATTTGTGCCCCTTAAAAGTACAAATTTGTCTTAAGGGGCACAAGAAAGGCAATGGGAGACCATGAAATCAAATGGGGAGGAAAAAAAAACTCAGTTTTGTAGATTATGAGCAAGTGTTTAATACAGCCGATAGAAGAGCTTTGGCGAAGGTCCTGTCCTTGTGTGTTGTATCAGATAAATACACTAAAAGGATTAATGCTATGTACGAGACTAACATTACTGTAGTTGAGGTTGGAAACGAGGTGTTATGGAGAATTCAGTTTAATCTCCATTAATATGCACCATTCTGATGGACTTTGTCCTAACAACGGCTATGGGGTAGCGTGGGATCAAATGGGAAAGTAACTCTCCTAGACCTAGATTATGTTGATGATTTGAGGGTCCTACATGAAAACGTTAGCCAAATGAATGATTTTATGTAGGTTTTGAGAGTTAAGACTGCAAGAATAGGTTTGAAAATTAATTTTAAGAAGACTAAGTCGCTTAGACTGGGAAGAAGTGAAAGTGAAGAAGTTATGTTGGCAAAAAAAATCGATCAAGTGGATAGCTTCATTTACCTAGGCATGTTAAAAGTTGAGTTTTATTCCCTGTCTACTCGTGCATCTCTTTCACATTTATTGGTTCCTTTCCAATCCTATCTTCTTCGATTTCTTTCTCGTTCCTCGATATCAGACAGACCAAATAATTCCTATTGATTACTAGCTATACCCATCCAAAACATGTAAGCACCTTTCATTTTTACAGAAATACTGTTGCAACGTGAGAACGACTCCGACAGTGGCCGACTAACGCCAGACTTGCACTGGGATTCCTGGGATCTTCAGGCACCGAATATTTCAAATAGAGTTACACCTTCACCGATGAACACGCCGTCGCGTTCTCCTCGACCTAAACGACATAATGGGTTCGAAGATTGTGGCGATGTTGCCCATGGATCGCCATCTTTATCTTTAGCTAAAGCTGGCAGAGAACGAAGATTTACTCCTCCACCCACACCCTCCGTAGGAAAGGCGAAAGGTAATTTTCATTAACAAAAGGAAGACATCGAAATTTATAACAATGAATGAAACTTTGAATGCAAATAGGGGATTTAGTAAAACAATGAAACCCAAATATTTCGGTTTCACTTCCAGTAACCTTTGTCTGAAGAGAATAACTGCAGTGAAAATAGCTAAAAATGGCTATAGGGAAAGGTGATATCATATATATCAACCCATCGATGGCTATGCACTTTCGTAAAAACCGCGGAATTTGGACCTTTACTGCTCTATCGGAATAAACTGGAATAATCAGCGTAGAACAAAAGAAGACAAAACACAAAAAAAAGTAAGAGCTTTTTGTTACATGTTCTTTCGTTAAAAATTAAAATCATGCTCAAGTTCAATGTACTACTAATACTTAGTAATATTTAATACACTACTTCTTACAGCTCAGTTCTTCGTGTGTCGGGCCTTTTTTATTAACTTATTCTTTTTTATTAACTTATTTAATTTATTAAAAAAAACATTATGTTATGCCAATGGTTTGTCCCAATCTGACTCAGCATAGGTGCCATATTATTTTGAGTTATATTTATGTGCAGTGTTACAGCAACAAGAGGAGTGTTCAGCTTTTGGCAAACAAACTGAAAGCGTTTTTCAGATTATTTCACATTGGAAGGGATTGTTTAGGGATTTCTTTTATATCACGGAGAGTGAGTTCTAAACAGGAATCGTAGAGAATGTTCATCTGCAGGGATGATGGGTTACATAAATGTCTAATTGGTCTACCTTTTATTCGTCCCGGGACATTTTGGGGTAGGAAATGTTTTCTTCATGCAAGGGGCTTCGCTCCGATTAAAAATGAGAATGCAACGCAATGACGTAGTTTTGTAATTATTTGTAAAGTGTTTAAATGATGGTCATTTGGCGATATACAGAACCTCATTGCTCTTGTTATCAAATGTATCAAAGCAAACAATAGGGAAAGATAAAAATCAGAAACAACTCATAGGCAAAATAACGTAGCCGTATCTAACACATGTTTTTTTTTATATCTGTAAAGTGTGGGGTATTTGTCTCGGGAAATACCCTCTTACCGGTCTCCAGTGGGGGATGACCAAGCTTCCACGAGGACAAGACCGTGGGTAGCCTAGTAGCAGAGTTCGTATCTACTCAACATGTTGCCAAAACTACTTTAATTAACAAATAAACGCTATACAATACTAATTTTCACTCGTGTTACAATGTTTTTATTCTCTGTTTTCAAGTCCTGGTGTAAGTTGCAGAGAATTCGACTCAAAAAAAAAATTTCGGGGGGGGGGGGCTTACAAAAAAAAACTCAATAAAGGCATACAAAATTTGTTTATATTCATTTTTGTTACGTTTTTACGATTGTTCGGAAACCATTCTTTTTCATTTCTCTATAATCGATCCATAACTTCTTTAATTTGAGAAGGATTATAGTGGAATCACCGATAAGGAGTAGAAAAATAAATCCGCCGCAGTCGTGATCCCAAGGCTACATGGACTTCAATTTTTATTTGTGGTTTCTTTTTGCTCAAAATTCGTCTGAGGCTATTTTTAGTTTTTTCAGAATATGTCATTTCTTTTTCGAGAAATTTATCAATTTTTTCGAACTCTAATGTCCGAGATCGAAATGAAGGTTTGTACTATTGAAGAGAATTTCATTAGAGCAAATTACGTCAAGTTGAGTTTCGTTTTACACTTGGGTATTAGGAATTTATCATGTGCAAAGAAATATTTGTTTTTATACAACGACTAGCGGGTTAGTTTCATTCTAATCATTTTTAGCGGAATTACAGAATGTTTTCAAAATATAATTAACTACTTTAACCCTGTTTTCAACTAAGCCATTTGACATAGGATGCCTAGATGAATTATGTCTAGTTTCAATTCCAGGATTTTCTACCATAGAATTTAGGACCTTTGACCTATAGGACAGATGGTTATCACATAAAATTATATCAGGGATACCATATTTTGAGATAATTTCTTTTACAATGAAGTGGCGAATTGTTGAGGCATTGATGTTTGGGACGGGGGCTACTATTACATATTTTCTAAAATGCTCTACCCCTATTTAAAGATGTATGTCTCTTTTTTGCACATTCGTATGGCATGGGTCCTGCACTGTCTATGGAAAATGCATGAAATAAATGTGAAGGAGGAATATTTTCAGCTAAAGATGGGGTTGGCGTTGGACCCGTAATATTCCTAAAAAATCCGAAATTAGGACTGCTTTTAGCCCTCATTGGTGCGGCATACCTTTAATATTGAAAGAAAATAATTGCCGACTTTTTTCCGATAAATTGCACACATAACAAGAGTGCTAAATTCTGATATTCAAGCAGAAACGCATCATTTTTCGGTTGAAATTCCAGATCATTTGTTTATTAATAATGTTCTTATAAAGATTGAAGGGAGTTTACCATATGATGTAACCTTAGCAGTAGACTTTAAAAATAGCGGTTTTTTTGAATTATATAGAAATATACTCATATCTAACCTGTCTTGGCGTAACAACAACTTTTAAATAACAACGAAAAAACTACAAAAAAAACTTTGTTTTTGTTCTGGTACAAAAAAAAACTTTGAAAAACGCATAAAAAGTTGTTTATATACATTTTTTTTTCGTTTTTACCAGTCAAACAAAACTTTCAGATGGGGGGTTCATATTCCCTAGCCCCTCCCCTGAAAATGACCTTGATGGCTTTACAACTAATTATGTGGCTTCATATCTGCTCGTATTGTGTTTTAATATTACTTTTAGTTTTATTTTTGAAAAGTCGGATGTTTTGATGCAAAGTAATAGAGCAGTAGCTGAAATACATGTTATAGGTAACAATATTGGCTTAGTGCCGGGAAACATGAGAAAAACTATGGTTTTAAGTAGAAACATCGCCTTTTCTGACCGTATTTAAGGATCATTTTTTAAAGAAAAAATCTAAAAAATCTAAAAAAGAAAAAATCTAAAACTTTTATCTAAGATCCTTGTCAAACCCAACTATTTGTAGAGACTTTATTGGGATGGACAACTATGGAATATAATCGATCGTGAAAAAACAAAACCAAGGTGTTGCTCCAATAGCACTTTAGTCGGTAAAGCCGATCAAAGGTTGTTGCGCCACTTTGCGTTGCTCCTACAACTTAACTCTAGTTTTCTATCGCTATAGAAATTTACGCGCAATTGCCAGTCACACTGATATATATAGAAGTTTTGCCCTTTTTATTTGCTTATTTTTTGGCCCGGATAATCTTCATCCTCATTTATTAAATTTTTTATTCGTATAATAAAAGAAAATCTTTGTCCATCTCTCATGGCACACATCTGAATCTAATTTGATCTCCCTGTGTGAGAAAGTTGTTTATGTTAAGATCCTGTAACCATCCATCATCCCTTTTTACAAGTCTTGCTTTAGGTCTATTTCTGAATAGCCCTCCTTGCACTAGGAAACCTGCAAAAGGGCCTTTGGGGTGATGTGTATCGTTGATCGGATGGACAACTTCTAAGTGAATGATTTAATGTGGCGTCAGTGGCATTTGCTTCAAGTACATCCACCACCTCCCTCCAATGAGCTATCCCTACTTTTAGTGTCATCTGATAAGCTAATACAGCAAACACGAAGAAACACCGTACTGTCGGAATTCCTACAAGATGAGATACCCTGCTCTGAGTACTTGAAGAACAACCGTGTAAGGCACTGCACCTTCATTTGGAACCGTCTCCCTACCAATACTATCCCTGTCCGTTAAAAAAAAAAAAAAAAAAAAAAAAAAAAAAAAAAAAAAAAAAAAAAAACTAGCTAAATGGTTGACCAGTGGCATATCAGGCCCTGAGTTTTTAGCGGAGCTGCAGTACTAAATGTTTTCATAAAAAAATTCAAGTGCATAACTGCCAGCAAACGTGCAAACTAAGTGGAGATTATAAACGAATCTACAATTAAAATTGATCCAGAGGACCTCCCAAATCAAAAATTTAAACAATTTAAAATTAAAAATTTAAACAATTTAAAATTAAAAAATTTAAACAATTTAATAAGTTACTGAAGATTATGAATATGATATTTGAACAAGGGGAAGTACCTAACGATTTTAGGAAGACCTTAGTTAAGCCACTTTATAAGAAAGGTGATAAAAGTGAGTGTGGTAATTATCGAGGCATTAGTCTGGTTTATGTAGGCAGCAAATTACTTAGTGATATGATACTTTTTAGACTGAGGGATGCAGTAGACAAAGTTTTAAGAGAAGAAGGATGTGTCGACCTAATTTTCACTCTTAGGTCAATAATTGAGAAGTGCCTGAGTTGTCAAACGCCTTTGGTCACAGTTTTATAGATTATAAGCAAGCGTTCGATTATGTTGATAGAAGAGCTTTAGTAAAGGTTTTATCCTTGTATGGTATACCAGGCAAATACATTAAAGTGATGAGTGCTATGTACGAGAATAACACTGCTGCGGTTTAGGTAGGAAATGAGATTAACAGCTATTTTTGTATTAAATCAGGATTTACGCAGGGTTGTGTTCTATCATGGCTCTGAAGCAGGGGCGCTCCGAAAAGCGGATAAAGATTTGCTAGAAAAATTCCATAGAAATTGCTTAGGGATTGTTCTGGGTACCCGACTGACCGACCGTATTTCAAACAATAGGCTGTACGAAAAATATGGTTCAATATCGCTTTCTAGGGCTGTAATAAAAGAAAGGTTTAGGTGGCTAGGGCACGTTGTGTGGATGAAGGATGACATACTGCCGAAGATTGTTCTTTTTGCCAACCGTCTAGGGCTAAACGGAAAGCAGGTCGTCCTCGTCTGGGGTGGGAGGACGTCATAAAGAAAGATTTAAAGGAAATGGGAACTCCGTGGTAGGGTGTAAAAAGGGAGGGTTTGAATAGGTTGGGATGGAGGAGGAGCGTGCGTAGCTGTGTTGGCCTTAGGCGGCTTGGTGCTGCGGTGAGTTGTTAGTAGTAGTAGTAGTTGTAGTATTAAAATTTAAACCGATGCCGATATGGCATCGGTATTAAACCGATATGGAAGTATTTTGCTATCCAAGACAAAGATACAAACTTGATTTGCAGATACTCTAGCGTGGGTCTTTCTAACAGCTTCTTTGATTTCCTTTTTTCCTTGATTTATGGTTGGTATATTGCATTATAATAGACCAAAAAAAGACATGGTATTACCTCGCTCTTTTTATTCTGTGCCAACCAGCAAAGGTAAATATTTGAAAACGAGTTATATGTTCACATGTTTGAACCTTTAAGTTACCGGGATTTATTCTTGATGGTATAACTTAAAGCATTATTCTTAGAACAAATTAGGAACTATGAAATGTATTAAAAATAAACGAGGAATTGCCCATAGGAATATCAATTATTAATAAATTGGGAACTATGAAATGTATTTATATAAAATAAAAAATAAACGAGGAATTACCCCTAGAAACATCAATTGTTTTGTCCCTGCTAATGGGTACAGCTTTTCATAGGTATAGCTTATGTGTATAACTATTTGTCCCTGTTCATGGTAAAGATTGTCGAATAAGATCTAAAATAGTCTTTGCTTAAATAAAACAAGTACCATCATGTTGGCCTTTTTCTAAAATTCACTATTGCCTCTTCCCTGGGTATGAAACTGCACCATTTTAACTGAAGTCTTAGCATAAGCCAACTATATTTATCGTTCCTTTTTAGGTGAAAAAGGCAAATTTCCTACTACGCCACCGCCATCAAAAAAGCATCAAACCTGTTTTCTTGGACAGACCTTAGCTGACTTTCCTCTCAATAGATCCAAGTCTCACGAGTCACAGTTATCCAATAGAATTGAACCTGTAGATAAGCACGGACAGTTGCAACAACAGAGGTAACTAATCACCATACTATGTTACATAGGAAGGTCCTTTTTTTCTCTTCCTCTTCTTCTTCTTCTTACATAGGAAGGGTCCTCTTTTTTTTCTCTTCCTCTCCTTCTTCTTCTTCTTCTTACATAGGAAGGGTCCTCTTTTTTTCTCTTCCTCTCCTTCTTCTTCTACTTCTTCTTACATAGGAAGGGTCCTCTTTTTTCTCTTCCTCTCCTTCTTCTTCTTACATAGGAAGGCTCCTCTTTTTCTCTTCCTCTCCTTCTTCTTCTTCTTCTTCTTACATAGGAAGGGCTCTTTTTTCTCTTCATCTTCTTCTTCTTCCCGTCGTTAGTGAAATTGAAAAATTACTTAACATCTACCAAAACGTCTCTAGGATAGAATAAAGTTTTATTTGAAAATTAAGATTATCAGGTAAGCTTTTATTAAACGAAAGGTAAATGGATAAAAACAAATGGATAAAGCAAAAATTGCTTTATTTTTGCTCTGTTAACCTGCAGCTCCAATCTAAGGCAAAAGTAAGAGTACTAATGCAGAAATCCCTACCTATTGAACTTAAACAGGAAAAATTCAATTAGATGCTGGCTCATTCTGGGTTGCAAAGTGTAACACCGCCTATTTGCTTAAGATAAGTTCATGTAAGGTGATTTTCTCTATGAAGCAATGCTGTCCCTGGAGAATAGGCTTCTGTTCTATGGTGCTACTATTCGAAACAATGGTTATTACCAAGAATGATTATATGCAGTGCTATGACTATCTAAAGAGCGATAATGCCACAATGCTACTGGCTACCTCATATGGAAAAAGTTGTCGTAGATACTTTGGAAGGGGCTCATTCAATTGAAAATTTAAGTTCTATTGCCCGTTTTAAAAGTTAAAAATGATTGGATGGCAACTACCCCTTCCCTCGCTCGTTTTAACTGCCCCCCCCCCCCCCCAAAGACATCTGATCAAAATTTTGAGATAGTCATTTTGTTCAAAATAGTGGAAAGGTCAAATAACTCTGTCTCTGAGGATGACATGACCCCCCCCCCCTCACAGCCCTTGAGGCAAGGGCTCAAAGTTATGCAAATTCTCTATTATTTACATACAGGTTTTGCTAGTGGGGAAGGGGGGAATATGCGATCCTGTGTCTTCAAAAAGGTTAAGGGTATTAGGGGAAAACTTTCAGGGATTGTTGAGGGGTTGGTGAAATAAATCGAAATGGACTATGTGCATGCAGTTTGTCTAAAGAGCGTTTCAGTAATGTCCTAACAACGGCTTAGGGTATAAAGTTGAAACTGTCAGGGCATTCACTAACCAAAATACACCACGTATATACTAGTATTAAGACTACTATTGCTATGACTACTACTGCTATGCTTACTATTACTATGACTACTAATATTACTATGGCGGCTTCTACAACTACTACGGCTACTAGTGCTACGACTGTTCTTGCTATAACTGCTTCTACTACGCCTACTGCTAATGCTACCGTGACTACTTATGACTGCAACTACCTGCAACTGCGACCGTAACTGCTTGCGGCTACGATTCCAACTACTTGTGACTGCGATTACTTGCGACTGCGACTACTGGGGATTACTACTACTGTGATTGTGACTGTGACTGCTGCTACTGCTGCTACTACTACTATTACTGCAATTACTGCTTCTACTACCACTTGCATCCAGGTTGTCAAAATGTTACAGATTCAATATTTCAGGAGCAAAATAGGGTATTAAGTCGAAGATTTTAGTTAAATTTAAAGAGGTTGAAACCAAATCAAAAAACACTATGTGTATCCAGGTTGTCGAACGGGCGTCTGTGCGATATTCCAGGAATAGCTAATCATATTACGTTGAGGACGTTGAACTAAATCAGAACTCCTTGCAGTTTCCACAAAGGCGTATCAACGACATCTAAGGAACGGCTAAGTTTATTTAGTTGAAAATTTCTGGGCATCATCGTCGGGACGGTGAACTAAATCAAAGAAACAGTGTGCATCAAAAGGGCGCACAAAAGGGCGCATCTGCAATATCTCAGGAAGGGCTAATGGTATTAAGTTGAAACCTTCAATACATCTTAGAGTGGATGTTAAACTAAATCATATGACACTGTATGCATCCAAATGTTCAAAATATTGTGTCTGCAAAATCTCGGGAATGGCTAAGAGTTGCAAATTAAAAATTTCGGGGCATGTTGAACAAAATCAAAAGACACTATGTGTTTTCAAGATTGATTATAGGGTGCAACTGAGATATCCCAGGAACGGCTTAGGGAATTAAGTTGAAATTTTCTGTTCATAAAGAGGGGGATGCTCAGTTAATACTTGTCTACATTCAAAGTTGTAACATGAGGGTGGTTTGAATGGCTTCAGCCCTATAGAGGCCCAAAGATTATGTACACTTGCAATTTGTTTTTTTGAATAATATTCCGCGTACTCTTCCATCCAAATTTCTATAGTAGAACTGTTATTAAAACGTTTCGCAAAATTTTGTCCAAAATATAAATAGCAAGCCAAAACCATGATTCTTAAGAAGAAAACCCGAAAAAAGCTATACAAATATTCCTTTTATTTAAAAAATATGTTTTTTGGTAAAAAAAAAATATATCGATTAAAAACAAATGGAAATTAATTGAAAAAAAGCATCTCCACAAAATAAGTTTTTTGAAGAAAAGTAAAGAGCTACATTAAGCCTAAGACAATCTGGAACAAAGTCAAATAGTAATTTAAGCTCAAAATGACCTTAAACCACTATATATAAATAAATAAATAAAACCCAAAACTGGAATAGGAATTACAATAAATAATCAAGTCAAACCTAAAACGGACAGAAACTACCCTGCGTTTTGGCTATTCCTCCTTTTACATTTGAATGGGATTAACTCATTATCTAACCATTGAGTTTTTCCAAGTATTTATGACGTACCAACAAGCATAATCTTTGTAAATTTTCAACTCACCTTAATATCACAGGTAACTTAATTTAATGTTCTATTTATTTGTAACCCAAACATAAGAAAAAAAGTAAAAAGGTGAAGTAACTATGAAACTAGAAAAAAATCACGTTATCATCACGTGATTAATCATGTTATCGTTATAATCACGTTAAAGCACGTTATCTGTGAAAAATCAGATAAGACGATGGTGAGAGGATAAGTTCATGCGAACCATATCGGAGAGTTTCCTATGCCGTATTTCCAACTTAAAAACAGTATCGGAAACACCTAGCCCAGTAGAATTGCTATATTATGACTAGTAGAGGCTTATCTAAGGTAAGTAGACGGTGCGTTTATGTATAGCCTACTCAAGATGCGATTGTCAGTCTAAAAATTTCTTTCACGCTCTCTCTCCCTCTCTTTCTCTTCCTATTTTTATTTTTTCTCTCTTTCTATATTTTCATTTTAGGTCTTGAAGAGCTTGATGCTTTTGCATATTTGGAGTAAGCTATGTACTTTATTTTAATAATGTGTACCTAGCTGAATCAATTTTTACCTCATTTAATTTCAGTATGGAGCAGCTTCCAAATGGTCGTCGACATAGGCTCAAGACAGAGCCTTCAGAGGCATTAGCTTATGACAGTGGCAACGAAAGATTTTACCTTAGTAATGATTCAAGTCCTATTAAATCGCCACCAATGACGGTTTCGGTTGACGCCCAAGAAAGTTTACCAAGTAATTCTTTATTTGTTATTCTTTTTCTTTATTTATTTCAGATGGAAATGCTCGGGGGTGCTTAGTTCTCCATGCTTTCCGCTGGCCGCTAGCTTTCCAAGGGCACTGTGTTTTGTTTTCTCATGATTTTCAGAAGTTTTTCGTGTTCTCATTTTTTAAAAGATAATTATACACAATGTTTCGTTGTTTTTTTCGGGGGGGGGGGTTGTTAGTTATTGGGTAAATCCAGTACTATAATAGCACTAACCGATCATCATAAATTTGAAAGTAAAGTTCTATAAATGTTTGTGAATACCATTAAGATATATATTTTGTTTTCTTATGTGAAATAACCCAATATATAATTTTGGCGATTAAATATATAAATGGGCTCTCTTGTTGTTACAATGATATTTTGATTCTTCTAGTTTTGTATTCTGAGTCCCGTATTTTATTTTTTCTTTGCGATATGTCGTCTAGCGCAGAGGAAGAGAGAGAGAGAGGGAGGGGAAGGGAGAGAGAGAGAGAGAGAGAGAGGGTTCTCATTGAGTTTAAAAGAGTGCTCTATCAACTATTCGTTGATTTTTGACAGGCCTTTGACCTCGTATTGAGGAAAGGTCTATGGCATATTCTAAAACGTTGTCCTAGACAAAATCGTCAAAACCCTTGAGGACAGGTACAAGTTCAAAAGCTAAATTCTGTCTACCGATGGGTTCTGATGAATTATCGACAACTTCCGGAGTCCTCCAGGGATGCATCCTACTCCCGCATCTGTTCAACCTATTCCTACATGCTATCCTCTCCCTGACACCCACTAGTTGTGGAGCGGAAATAGGGGAATCCTTCTTGACAAACTAGCGTACGTTGATGATATCGACCAGCTAGCTACGATCCCCCAAGAAGTTCAAAGTTAGGAAAACAGTATCTCCCAAACAACGAAGTCGTTTGGGATGCAGATTAATGTAAATAAAACTAAAGTCAAGGCTACGTCATGTCAGGACACCACAAAGCCCCCCTCTATAATAATAATTGATGGTGAGGAAGTTGAAATAGTAGATAGATTTCTTTACCTGTGCAGTCTATTAACGGCTAATAATTGCCACACTGCCGACATTAAACGCCACCTAGCCCTTGCCAGCTCGTTTCAGAAGATTCTCAAATTTATGGAAGTTCAGCCACCTTTCGAGCCATTTGAAGACTCGCCTTTTTAGTAGCCTGAGCATACCCATTGCTGTGTATGAGTATGAAACATGGACAACAAAAGCCAAAAACGAGCACACCCTTCTTGCATTCGAAATGAGATGCCTACTTAAAATTAAATACAATGACCGTGTCACAAATGAAGAGGTCCACGGAAGACTAAAATCACTAGACACTATCCTAAACAAAGTTAGAAGACAAGAACTAAGTTGGTTTGGACACGTCAAGAGAATGGACCATATTCGACTACCCAAGGTATTGCTCGAAGAGACTGTTGAAGTGTATCGACAACGGGAATACATTGTAAGAGGTAGATTGACAACTTTGATCGGCAACATATCACCCAACTATGCAAAATTGCTCCTGACCGAACAGGATATCCAGCACTGATCCATGAAATTTGAAAGGACCGGTCTCGAAATGTCCCACGAAGATGGATGGGACTTAAGTAAGTAAGTAACATAGTTGTCCGATGCTTGGGTTATGTTCAAACTCAGCTATCCTGTTAATGGTATTATCTTAACTTCACAAAGCGTTTTCTAATGCTTTGTGTGGATGCACTCTGCAACATTCTGAAAATTCATATTCATCGTATTTAACCTTTTCAGAATAAATGCTAGATTCGTTCGCTCTAGTTTCGGGAATCAGTTGGAACTAAACCAGTTCACAACTAGAGATTTACCTAGGATCCAGAACTAGACTGAATCAAAACTGAAATTCAAACGACTTGAATTTAGCTAAGGTCAAGCCCATCAGAATTTTCATAGAAGTTTTGGGTTAGGTAATTGATTAGTACTCGAATTTTATCCAGATAAAGAAAAACTTGACTTACTTGACTTAAGGCTCCTGCTGCGTTGGGGGCGGCGTAGAGAGCGTCGCAACTCTGCTCCTCCAGGCAGACCGGTCTGCTGCTATTAGTGGGGCCTCGTCGACAGCATTGTTAACTATCTCAAGGAATTTGTTGAGGCTATCCTTCCACCTTGTCTGAGGTCTGCCCCTCGGGCGAGACCAGCCATGACCTTTAGCGTCAAAATCGTAGACTATTCGGGCTGGGGTTGTCGTCGGCATACGCAGGAGGTGTCCGAACCATCTGAGAGTACAGTGCGCTATTTGGACGGAGAATGGCACTTGGGAGGTGAGGGCGAGCAACCTTGCGTTGCTTACAAAATCGTCCCATCGAAGTCCCTCAATCCGACGGAGCTGTTTCGTCTGGCAGACGCCTATCATGCTGAGGATTGTTGATTTGAGAGGCCAGGTTTCCGCTGCATAGAGGAGGACCGAGCTTACAGATGCATTATAAATTTGCATCTTGGTGCGCCTAGATATATTCACATCTTGGCGGCACTCTCCAGAGATTGTTGAGCCTTCCGACGATAGACGTGGCTTTTGAAACTCGGCTGCACACCTCTTCCTCTATAGAGCCGTCATTAGACAGCACGGTGCCAAGATAAAAGAAGTTCTTTACAACTTCAACAGGAGCTCCGCAAACAGTTATGTTCTCAGGAGGCGAGACTGGGCTTGGGGGCTAAATTGCCATTATCTTTGTCTTAAGCCAGTTTATTTTCTGCCCCACTTTTGCTGCCTCTTCCTGCAGGACTTCCAGACCGTCAGTCAACTGGTCGATTGAGTCAGCAACGAGACCAAGATCATCTGCGAAGTCAGCGTCCATCAGAACGCGATCTCCAAACTGCAGATCAAAGGGCAGGCGATTTGTTGTTCGTGTTATGACATGGTCTATCACGCAATTGAACAGTTCCAGGGCGGCGGCACACCCTTGTCGTACACCGGTTTTGATGCCGAATGTCGTGCTCCGTTTGCCGTTGACTTGGACGCAACCCACGGTCTCTTCGTAAAGCTTTTCAAACAACTTGCAGTATTTGTCTGGTAGACCAGTTCATCAAAGTATCAGCCAGAGCGAGTCAACCGCTCAAACGCAGCCTTGAAGTCCACAAAGGCTAGATATGCTTTCCTCCTGAATTCCTTCGTCTTCTCAATTAACTGGCGCATGGTAAAGATTTGTTCGACAGAGGATCTCCCGGGCATAAACCCCGTCTGCTGGACTCTCCTCTTTCTTCTGAGGATACTCGTGCATCTATCCAGCAGGGTCATAGCAAAGAGCTTTTCAGGCACTGAAAGTAGCGTCATGCCTCTGTAGTTCGAACAGATGCTCTTGCTCCCCTTTCTCTTCCATAAGGGCAGGATTATACCAGCTCGCCAGTCCTTCGGGATCCATTCTGTGCGCCAAACCTCAGAAAACAGCATATGGAGCCAAAGTAGCATCGCCGGTCCAGCATACTTCAGGAGCTCAGCAGATATTCCACATACGCCTGCCGCCTTGTTGTTCTTCAAACGTTTTACTGCTGTGTAGATTTCTGATGACGTGAAAGGAGTTTCTGAAAAAACTGCAAACAAGAAATGAATAATAAGTCTGGAATTGGGTTTTGGTGATGAGGATCTGCTAAAGCATCTCAAAAATAATCAGAACAAGAAGAATAAATAATGAATCGAAAAGTTGACTAAGTAAAAAGTGAACTACTGAAAGAAGCTACTGGAACTCTCCAGAGCTCAAAAACACTTATATAGTAAGACAAATAAGGATTGTTTGAGATCTCATGTAAAGACAAAGACATATGATAATTAGAGTATTAGTAGATTTCAGCCTTCCAATTATCCATTGCAAATAGTAAAATATGATCACTAGCATCAGCTAATGCCGGGTTTTGGAATGGGTGCTTAGCAAAATATCGATCTCTAAATAAAACCATTTTGGACCAATCATAATTTGTTTCCTACTTTAGCTGATTCCATCAGTTGACAATTTTTTGGATGAAGTGCATCGTGGTGTAGTAAGATTTAATTATTTGCAGGCTATGGTTCCTCGCTCCACATTCCCAGATCTCCAAGGACACCGCCAACAATGATTACTAGCACCGTTGGTCACTCCGTCCCTCATAGATTTACCAAGACTTTTAAATTGTCGACATGTGATTTCTGTTCCCAAAAAATGTTTATGGGTAAGATTTGTTTATCTTTTTCTATTCTTTTAATATGTGAGTAGAAACTTTATTGACCGCATCTAATCCATACACAAATTAATAGTAAAATCAAGTAGAGGTTGAGAAAAGCCATGGCTCACAATAATAATATTACCAAAAATTATTATAACCCTCTATATGACTAGGAGAAGTGGAGTAACAAAAAGAAAAAGTAACATATCAAATTAATTAGCATTTCTTACGATAAAAGCAAATTCGCCAAAATATCTGAACAAGAGGATGATGCTTCACTTACTTTCGGCGGTGTCCTGACGATAAACTGTCCTGTCACCAATGAATTTTGTAAAAAATTCCGACGACCATTTCGTTCTGTCGGCTGTAGCTTCAGCGGCGATCTTCAACCAGTTACTGTTCCGTCTCCTGTCATGCCTCCGTAAACCTCCCCATGATTGCAAGGTCCGCAAAGATTCTTTATCTATCCTTCAGCTGTCGTCTGTAGGAGGGTGCTGGCTCGCAGATGGGGACGTTTCGACATATCGTACCTTTGAAGCGACGCAAGGAGGGGCCGCTCTTCAGATGGTCATAAGGACCTAACTGCAAACAAGCCCATTTCTTTTAGCTTCAAATCTGACTTTTTATGTCAAAATTTCAGTAGCATAAAGAGTATAAAAAATCTTTCGGTTATAATATCACCTAGACAAAACAATAAATATTATAATAAATCAAAATAGTAAAATTAAACAATAACGAACATACAAAGTTCGTATATCTTAATCATTCTGAATGTTAGACAAGGGACATAAACCTGATACAACAAAATTGAATGGTCTTGATATGTTTCATAAAGGGCATAGCTCTTGTCTATGACCTCTCGTGAAGGAAGCACTATTCAAGTCATGCTAGTAAATTCCACCCCCTCTGTAAAATTACCTCTAGAAACTATCCTTCCCATGGAAAGTTCTGGCTGTGGACCCCCCCCCCTTCTGTAGAAAAATAATCCCCGAAAAATTGCCATATATTTTATTATAACAAATTTTATATGTTAACAATGGGGAAATTACATAACTTACAGTATTTTCCCTAAGGGCCATAAAGGGGGGGGTGTCTTGTTATCACTAGAGGCATGCTTATCGGACATTTCAACCATGCTAAACCAAATGGCTATCCCAAACTTTTGATTGCAGTTTTTGGGGAAAAAAGGGGCGTGGGGGCTACTTAACCTCCAATCTTTTTGGTCACTTAAAAAGGGCTTTAGAGCTCTATATTTTCGTTCGAATGAGCCCTCTCTCTATCTTCTAGGGCCGTTGGTTCGATACGATCACCTCTGGGAAGAAAAAAACAACAAATAAACACACATCCGTGATTTTTTTTTCCCCTCTAGATAGGAACTTGAAACCTCTGCAGTATGGTTCTTTGATATGGTGAATCTGACGGTGTTATTTACGTTTTTGGGTGTTTCCCCCCTTTTTCAAAAATCATAAAATTTTTCTGAGGCTCGTAGTTTTAGACGGGTAACAATAAGCTTAATTTATTTTATTTGGAATCAGTATAGAAAGCCAATTCTTTTTATGTATTAATTGTTATCAAAATTTTTTTTTACAATTTCGGTTACTATTGGACATAATCACTCCTTACTTACAGCCCGTTACCACAAACTGTTTGAAAAGACTCGACATATTTTATTATATGCTTAAATCTAGATTGGTCATTTAAGACTCTATTGCGCTCTACAAGTGTTATTTATATAAGGGAAAATGGTTTTAAACGAGTGAAAGCGTTGAACTTTAAGTGAAGGTTTCATTTTCAATAGTTGTGCAAAGGAAAAAAATCAATTTTTTATTGTTGAGATAATTTCGGAGACCACACTTCCTTTCCATGACGATAAAATAAAAAGTTCAAAATAGGGATAAAATCCTTTTTAATAGACAGTGTATAATAAATTTCACAAAAAAAATACCAGATATTTCGGTCACATACAGTGACCGTCATCAGTAGTAAAACTAAACTAAAACAATTTAAAACAAAAGTTTATATACTAAATCAAATAAAACTACATATTGTTTAAATCTCTAATTCTTTTCAACGCAAAGGTGGAAGCTAGCCTCTTTGACCTTCTTGGATTCGGTTCATTAGCGTTCAATGATATAACATTTGGACAAGGGTCAACTACATTGGGTGATTTGACCTTTACTCTGTCAGATTTTAATAAATTATCATAGATAGAGTTCAGCCCATATTCACCTGTATCCCGATTCAAAGCAATATTCTTGAATAAGATTTTCTTTATTTCAAGAGCTTCACGAAAATTTTTCTTTAAACCCCGATCCTTAGAAATCACAGAGACATTCTCGAACAAAATAAAATAGTCCGGAAAATTAAAATATGTTCTGAAAGGGCTGAAGTAAAGTCTTCAGACTTAGAAACTTTCTTTAAAGCCGAAGAAATAGAATCTTTATGTTGTAATAATCTCATTTCCAAACTCTGGTTAGTACGTCCCACATATGAGCTTCCGCAAGTACATGGGATCTGATAAACCCCACTTTGGTTCCCCAATGAAGTTAGATCCTTCCCAGAAGGATCTGACTTCATTGGGGGCTGAAGATTTTACTTCAGCCCAGAAAGGGCTGAAGATTTTACTTCAGCCCTTTCAGAACATATTTTTAATTTTCCAGACCATTTTATTTTGTTCGAGAATGTCTCTGTGATTTCTAGGGATCGGGGTTTAAAGCAAAATTTTCGTGAAACTCTTGAAATAAAGAAAATCTTATTCAAGAATATTGCTTTGGATATAGAGACGAGAATATAGAGACGAGACGAGAATATAGAATATAGAGACGAGAGTGCCAAAGGGAAAATGCTTTCTTCTTTTCAACATCATATAAGGTATCTAATTAAGCCCATCCTTGAAACTCGCCTGAGGCCCCCCTCCCCACCAACCTAGACAATTGAAAAACTGAAAAATATCTCTTGAATCCTTGACCTCCCTTTCTCAGAAGTATTTGCCGCTAAACAACGCATAAAGATAAAACCTATCTTTACCTATAATTTTGACCATTATTTGTTTGATAAAATGTGATAAAGTATATATTTTAGGTTTGAAGTGCAAGTCTTGCAAGTACAAATGCCACCGGGATTGTGAGCTTCGTGTCCTGCCTTCCTGTGGTATGCCCTCTGAATATATAGATGCTGTTCGTCAAATTCTAGAAGGTAGCCCAAGTCCTCTATTAGCTCCAAGAATTATGATGCCGTCCCCTGGCAGGTTGACTCCACGTGACAAAAGGCGGTTGCATAGTGGTGGGAATCCGCTTATTAATTATGCTAATCCTGACTCGAGTTCGACAACCTCAAGTTGTAGTAGCTCAACTCCCTCGAGTCCGGCTCTTTTAGGTAAGACAACGTCAAGCTGTAATAACTCCACTCCCTCTAGTCCAACCCTTTTAGGTAAAACAACCTAAAATTTAAATAATTACTGTGAACGGACAAGTTACAAAAATACTGTCTTCAAATTATATACGTAATTAGACTCCTGGAAATTCTAAGGTCTCGTCACCTAAGGTCTGACCCCCCCCCCTCCGATATGCTTCTCCAACTTGTAAATTTACGCTTAAAATGTTGACGAAAACTCTCAAATCTCCCCCCCCCCCCGAACCAAAACTCTTTTGATGAGACAGAAAAATAATTGTTTCAATCATAGCAATTTTCTCCTTTTAAATGTCTTTATTTACTTTCAAACGTGTCGAAAATCGGAGGCTTGATAAAACTTCTATAAATATCTACCGGAAAGAATTAGTCGATGAGTTTCAAAAGTTGGGGTAAAATGACACCCTTCTCCCCTGTAAACGAGAAGAAAACAATATATCGTTTACACACCTCTCTTCATCAAGTGAATACTATTGCAGTTACTATAATTTGTTCGTTTTAACTTTGGTTCCTTACATAAGTTAATTTCGGCTCGTTTATGTTTGAATATCGCTCTTGATTCATCGTTGGAAAATATTTGTATTTTAGTTTAATTTCCATTTGTTTGTATTTTAACGTGTTTTTATTACATATTAAATTTCTTAATAAGACCATAGTTTTCGAATTTTTTTTTTAACGTTAACTTGTAGCTTAGGAGTATTCTGCATTAAAATATAAAAATGACGTTCAAATATGTAATTTCAAAATTGATGTGTCTACCTCGACTTTCGGTCTCAAAATATTTTTTAGTAAGATGAACTAACTTATTTTTTAATTTTAATATAAAAAAAGAAAGATATTATTATCTTGTTTCTTTGTTAGATCAGTCTTCAAAATTATGTAAAATCGTAGAAATTGTTTTATTCGGCTGCGATTGTTCACTAAGCAAATCAAAAGAGTTTAACCAATGCCTCTTTTATGTTTATATCAGTATCTGCATGTTGTTGCAAACATGTTGGAAACAAGTACATATTAGTGTACATTGTAGTAAATTATAAGACAAATCAAAAGCGGAAAGTTGGATGAAAATATATTAAGTGATAGAAATTTTTTGGGGATAAAGAATTGGAAGGTTTATTGGACTGGGCATGGAGCGTAGAGATCATTTTCTATAGATTTATTTTTTATTTTTGTTTTTTATAATAAGGGTGTTTTCATTTATTATTTTTGAAGTGTATTGTATATTAACAGTGGCCCAGTAGGGCTTTTAGTGTTAATAAATCGTATCATATTATATATAGTCGAACATACTCTCATTTCCATATTAAGACCTGCTTGATTACACATAAGTTGTGTAAACACACTGTCTTTTCATTTACACATAGAACGAAATGAAAATATGGAAAACAGTTCTGGTATTTTAAATAAGATAATGGGGAATAACAAAAATGCTTTTTTTCACTAATAATAATATAATTTGGTTATTCTCCAAATAGTTTTTTTTTTGTTATTTTTCACTGTCTTGTTTGAAACATTATAGCCGTTTGTCTATATTTTCATCTTGCGGGCTTTTATTGTTGTTAATGAAAATGTTGTTATTTCTTGGTTATTTTTCACTGTCTTATTTGACATATTATACCCGTTTTCTATATTTTTATTTCGTTTCCGGTTTCAACAAAATTCACCAAGTCTCTTGACGGTCAAACAACCTTATGATTAATTTCTGAACAACTTTTCTTGATTAATAAAAGTTTGTATGTTTTTCCTATTATCTGATTAAGTCTTTTTTTTTCTTCTTTTTAGTCCTCTTTTGAGTCAAAAGTCATAGGAAGCTGAAGAACAAATATAATTCTTAAATCTATCCCTCTTTCTGATTGACGAGCGAGATTTTGCCAAAAAGATCGCCGTTCTTGGCATCACAGGCCAAAAAATCACGAATTTGTCATTTAAAAGGCGGAATAGGCATTGGAAAAATTCTTAGATAATCAATTAATTTATAAATATCAGGGTTTGTTTATACGTCATAAATTGTGCAATAGGTTATAAAGGCCATGGTGACTAATGTTACCACTGATGCAATATTGTATTGTATCGGATTATTGACGCTCATTGATTACTAAGGTCCTTGTATTGACCTTGCAGTGTGTTGCTTGGCGAGTTTGAACTTTGGGTCTTGTAGTAACAAGCTGAGAACAAACTTACTGTGCCACCATAGGAATTTACATCGACTGAATTTTGAATCTCCGTAAAAAAAATTGATACTTTAAATAATGTGAAAAATTCGGCAAAAATAAAAAATAAATGCCCTTCTGATATTTCGAAAAATTTTGGAAAAAAACTCTTGGTCTGATTTCGATTTTCAGTTTTTCCTTTCCATTTTTAACAGCAACTTAATCTTACCTATATATGTTCATTTTATTTATTAAATAAAATATTTACAGCATACATATCAACATTATATTTTTCTGGGCTGTCCAAGAGCCTGACACAAGATTATCCAAAGGGGTAGTCGAGTAAACATGGAAAAACAAATACACCCTCATTCAAAATTTGATTTAACTGATCAACATATCAACTTCCAATAGAGTGACCCAATTACATACAACATAAACCATCAAATACCAGTCCTTCATCATCCTCTAGTTCCCCACTGACAAGAAAAAAACAAAAAAACTCTATATATATACTTATATACTTGAAAGATGTTGTATTATTTTTATGGATTTTTTTTTTCAAGGTATACCAGCAAGCACACCGCCATCAGCCTCTCGTCCTCATCAGTTCAGCTTTCCTGATGTCTCCTCAAGTGATACCCGTACACTTTCAGTTGATAACATTGTAGCATCCAAACATTTTGTTAGTACGAGTTTAGCGAACTTAGCAACATCATTAGCCAGCAAAGAAAACATTGAATCTCAACCTAAAAATCAATCAGAGCTTACCAGTTCACAGAAATCTCGAGACTCGGACAAAACTGTGTCAGTTGGTTCAAGTGGACTTACTAGTACGAACGGATCTGGAAGCAATAGTACGGATTCTGAAAGGACTTATCGAGTTGATTCCCAAGATTCGCAAGCCTCAGATGCTGAAACGAGTGATAGACTTTGGCCGAGGCAGAACAGTGTAAGTAAATGAAAATACATAACTTAGGGATGGAGATGGAGCGTGCGTAGGTGTGTTGACCTGAGGTGACTTGGTGTGTGCAGTGAGTTGTAAGTAATAGTAGTACTAATAGTTAATCTGAAAACTATGGCGTTATGACATAGAACGGTTAGTAGAACGGTTTCTCCAGTTAGGAGAGATCAGATCAGTCAGTTTGTTTTCCATTGCTCACAAGAGAGTATGTGTTTTTTCTTAATTTTGCTTAGAGGCAAATGACTATATCTCATTATGGAGGTTGCATGCTGTCAAAAGTTTTCATTAAAAGGTGATGATTTCTATGCGTAATTTGGTACCCAGGTTTGTCCTACTGCTCAAGGATCAAGTTGAAACTTTCAGGGAGTTTTTTTGGGAAAGGGTGTAAGAGGATCCTAGGGAAAGGCACAAACTATCGTTTCTCCGATCCTCACAACAAGGTGGGAATCTAATCCTCTGTTCCTCACAATTCAAGTCCCTTTTCACTTTTTGTCTGTTGTCCGACAGACTCTTTGGCTAGTAAGACAGATGTTTTTGCTTAAAACTGATTTAGATAGTAAATGTGGAAATTTTTTCCTGTATGGCTTTATTTGTATCTATGAAATAATTTATCTTTAATCACTACCGTGACTAAAATCCTATCTAACTTGATCTTATTGACCAATAAATCTTTGTAAAATCTAAGCCATTGATCAACTAAAAGTTGACTTTCCAGATACTTGATTTTTGCCGAAACTCACAGCTTACCACCAAAAAGTTGACATTATTCTAATAGTAATTGATTATTTATTGGCTTATTATTGAATATAATAATAATTGATTATTATTATCTAATAGTAATTGACTACAAGGAATACTTTCCCATTATTCGCACGAGTACTATAGCTATGTCACAGAAAAACAGAGATTCTACTTCTAAAAAATCTTGTGACTCAAAAACTTTTCTTTCTTTTTACTGGCTTAAAGTTTCACATAGACGAACCAATTAGGTTTCAAAAAGGTTCCTTTCCAGTATACGCTTACAGATTAATATGGGTGGCTCATAAAAATAACGTCGCAGGTGTAAATTGACAAAAATAAAGCATAGTGTTTACCATGACATCATAAGATTAAAGGAAATTAATAGGGTTAATACGGATTAATATATTGAATATCAAGGATCAAATTTAACAAAATTTAAATTGAATTTTAATTAAACTAATTTTAAATTAGATTTTAAATAAAATTTATATGTATTTAAAACTAAAAGAAAAGGCTTATTTGAGATCTTTGGACCCATCCTATGGGATGTAAACTCCCTCCGTCTTGATTTGCTTATTAAACCCCATATGTAAAAAATCATTTCAGTTTACAACTAATTATAGGAAAATCTGTGTTTTTATCTTTGGTTATATGTTTAGTGCATTTATGTTCCTTTTCTTGCTTTTCTTAAGAGTAAAGCATTATTGTCAAAATAGTTTCTACATCTGTTTGACTTTCAGCTTTCTCTACGTGAATGGGACATTCCTTATGAAGAAGTGACATTGTATGACCCAATTGGCACTGGACGCTTCGGAACAGTCTACAAAGGAAATTGGCATGGGGATGTAGCTATTCGTGTACTGCCTATGGGGCACTTAGATGATGAAAAATCGCTTGAGGCCTTTAAACTTGAGGTAAAGCACGTATCTCTTATGAAAAGAAAGCTAACAGTGGTTTAGAGTGATTTGGGGATAGGGAAGAATTGACCCTAAGAACTTTAGACAGGTTTTTCAGTTTCTATATAGTTGAAAACTAAAAGTGGGGAACAGGGTCATATCCAGGATTTTTTTTCGAGAGGGGGGGGGGGGGTAGAAAAGGATTTTTTCCGGTTGTTACAAAAAAACTTTAAAAAATGCATCTGAAATTTGTTTATACTCAGTTTTGTTACGTTTTTACGAGTCAGACAAATATTTCCGAGGGGGGGGGGGG
>JAQQPU010000379.1:25376-40467 GCA_029168905.1 Artemia sp. Kazakhstan ARC1039
TTATTAATTTAATTCATTTGAGTTTGCCTATTAGTTTTTTAGTATTGCATTTTATCAGGTTTATAGTTTGGAATTATATGTATTTTGCTGCTTTTCATCATATTAATTTGCTGGATGATAAAATGGTCCTCTCTATTAAAAGAGAAATTTCGCCCAAAAGCTTAATAATTTTGTTATTGTTAATTCTTCATTTTTTCAGTTTCTAATAATTTTTTTCAGTTTTTCAATTTCTAATTATGTATAAATGAGACATCGAATGTTGGGAATCCTGTTATGATGGACCCAAAATGCCTTGAATGAATCTTTAAACATTGGATTTCTAAAAGGATCTAGATTTATGAGGACTTAAAATGACACCTTACTACTTCCTCTCGGAAAAAAAAAATCAGTACCCAACTCACCCTCCCTCTCATTACAATGTTGTACTGAGTATGTACAATGCATTATTTGAATCAAGGATGGTCTATAAGGATTTCTCTCATTGCTGATTTACAGATTTGAGGATGATATTGCGATTCAGACATCCAGAACTAAAACATGGTAAGGGCGTAGATTACAAACGTTGGAAATGTCACATTTTGTAGAAATCAGTAAAATGCAAGTTCTGTCAAGCTGCATGAACAGAGGGCTCTAATCACTCAATATATATTGGTTTGACTTATCACGGACAATGTTGACTGGACTTGTATGCACAAAGGGGGTTTTAATGATAAAAATTTAATAAAAAAAAGTAAAAATAGGAAAAATTGTCATGCCCCCTTTCCAAGGTAATCGCACTAATTAAAAGTTAGAAAAAAATTTGTTTTCCTTTAACAACCATTGTAACGGAATCGACTTTGTTAAAAGAAAAAGATGATCTATAAATACATAAAGAATTCCTAAGGCTTAGGAAAGACACGAAAAGGCTAAATCTTTAAACTAAGAAAATGGATGAAGTGGTTTGCTGTATCCTGATGCGTTGCCAGTTATAAAATTTACCAATTGTTTAAGTTTTGGGTAAATATTAAGCATGTAAAATGTTAATATTTCATCTTAAATATGCTTTGAAAGCGCGTAATTTGAAAACTGTAGAAATAAATACGTGAAAATTAAAAGTTAAAGAAAAAATTAACGGTATCTAAACATTGCTCTGCCAAAATCAAACATTAATAGTATTATTAGTGGCTTTTTTCCCTATTTGCTTTCAAAATATTTTAGGTTTTGTCCAAATATAAAAGAAGGCTGACTGATGATCTCAATTCAAATTGTTTTGTTTTAATTTTTCTAGTGTTACTGAGCAACACTGTGCTGTTGGTTCCGCTAAGAAATTTTAATTTTTTAGAGAGAGAAAGAAATTTATTGAACGAAAATACAAAATAACAAGAAAAAAACATAACAAATACTACAAATCTTAATCAACAACCATGTCCCTAGAAACTTTGACGAAGTCTGTTTAGGGACAATTCTCATTATAACCTTATTTTTAATTTTAAACATACTTAGTAAACCCATATTGAAGTGCTGATATTCTCTTTTTTTTTTTTTTTTTTTTTTTTTTTTTTTTTTTTTTTTTTTTTTTTGGTTCTGCTTGTTAACATTGCGCTGTCGGTTGGGCTAGTAGATTTTAATTACTATTAAACCCATATTAAAGGGCCAAGATTCTCAGTTTAAATTAATTTTGTTTTTCGAGTTCTGCTTGGTAACACTGTGCTGTCAGTGGGGCTAATAGCTTTTAATTCCCATCAAATTTATCTGAAAGAATGAAGATCCCTCTCTTATTACTGTCCATACTCTTTCGATTGTGTCTTGGGAAGTACTTATAAGTTATGCTCTCTTTTAAAATGAATTATTCGTTTATTCAGTTTGAGTGGAAAATTTCATATAATGATGATAATTTGGCATTTGCATGTTCATCTCCTATCTCCTTTCTATCTCCTATTTTTGCATAGTTCATCTCCTATCAGTGTCATGGTTAATAAAAAGTCATCGGACAAATACACAAAAGATGTACATCTTGAAATTAATATAAATTATAACTTGAGTATATAGAGTATATAGTTATCAAGTATTTTGGAGTAGGTTGCATAGGTTGCATCAAGACATGGCTAACTGTAGACAGAGAAAAGCCAAGACAGATTGTATAGTAATTTGTATTTTGTAATTTGTATAGATATTATGTATTATTATATATGAGTATACTCGAATGCAGTGGCGGATCCAGGAGGGGGGCGAGGGGGACGCGCGCCCCCTTAACATAGTCTAAAGTAGTGTAATTTACTTAATTAACGCAAGTATGCGTTAATTAAACTTGCTCCTAACGCAAGTTTATCGGATCAACCTGTTTTGCTTCCCCCCTAAAAAAAAAAATCCGGGATCCGCCCTTGCTCGAATGGCTCTGAAATGAGGGGTCTCGAAAAGTTGATGATGTTAGATGTTTCCCACATGATAATCTATAGGGAAATTTTTGTTTCATTTCTCTTTCTATAATAGAACAAAGGCTAAGATGGTTATGTCATGTTTTTGAAGAAATGGCGACAAGCTGCCTTTTTTTCAGTTCAGGTCGGGCCAAACAAAAGCAGGACGTCTTCCAATGGATTGGGAAATCTTTCTGGAAATGAATGTAACTGGAAATCTTTGGAACTAAATTTAACTGGAAAAATGTAACGAGAAATCTTTCACAGACATATGTTGCTTTTCTCATCATTATATTTTTATTGGCTTTAATCAAGGATATATATTTTTTCCAGTTACAAATACTGGGCCCAGTTACAAATGACCTGTTTTCATTTCCAGGTGTCAACTTTTCGAAAAACTCGCCATGAAAATCTTGTTCTTTTCATGGGTGCTTGCATGAAACCCCCTTGTTTGGCAATCATTACAAGCATGTGTCGTGGAATGACGCTTTACCGACATCTGCATTTAAGAAAAGACAAATTCCCAATGAATAAGGCTGTTACTATTGCTCAACAAATTTCACAGGTTTGTTATCTCCTTCTCCTTCTTCTGTGACTAATCATAACATGAAATGAGTAAGTGCGTCTAACATTCATGTCGTCAGGTAAAAAACGAAAGGGCCTTTCTAGACTTTCTCTCCTTTTAGTGTCAGTTACAAAGGGAGACATTGATACGTTTTCGAATGTCTTTTGGCGTCACAGGGATTTTTCATTTGGGTAACCTCAAGTTTCTACTATATAATCAGTGTTGCCATCGTGGATTTTTACGACATGTTAAAAGAGTGCCAAAAACCTTGTGAAACTTTTCAAAAATCTTTGAACTAAAAATACTGGTAAAATATAAAGAGAACCTGCTCCTTCGCCCGGAAGTACCACTTCACTCACAAGTAAATTGGAAAGCTGTCGACTGGGCCGAAAATATCGTTTTCTGGTGTAATAAAGTTGTGATAAACCGAACATACAAAATTTGTCAAACAGTTCGTGGTAACGAACTGTAAGTAAGGAGCGACCCGGCTCAATAGTAACCGAAACTCTAAAAACCGGAATTTGTGTACCAATAGATACATCAATAGATGTATCAATTATGCTGTATCAATAATAGATGTATGATACATCAATTATGTTGATTTCAAATATGTAAGTTTCATTAAGTCTTACCCATCAAATGTTACGCGCCTGAGACAATTTGCCTTATTCTTGAAAAAAGGGGGAAACAACCCCTAAAAATCATAGAACTTTAATTAAAATCACTCTATCAGATTTAGCGTATCAGAGAATCCTACTATAGAAGTTTCAAGCTCCTATCTGCAAAAATGTGGAATTTTGTATTTTTTGTCAGAAGAAAGATCACGGATGCGTGTTTGTTTGTTTGTTTGTTTTTTTCCCACGGGTGATCGTATCGATCCATCGTCCTAGAATATCGTAAGAGGGCTCATTCGGACGGAAATTAAAAGTTCTAGTGCCCTTTTTAAGTGACCAAAAAAATTGGAGGGCAACTTGGCCCCCTCCCACGCTCATTTTTTTCCCGAAGTCACCCAATCAAAATTTTGCCATTTGCCATTTCAAAGATGGCCATTTTGTTCAACATAGCCGAAAATCTAATAATATATCTTTGAGGGTGACTTAATCCCCCACAGTTCTCGGGGGAAGGGCTGCAAGCTATGAACTTTGCCCATTGTTTACATATAGACCATATATTATTGGTTAATAGGAAGTATACAGGCGTTTCAGGAGGGATGTTTTTCTGGTGGGGGAGAGGGGATCGGAGTAGGGAGTTACGGGGGAGGATCTTTCCATGGAGGATGTTTCCTTGGGGGGAAGGGACATCTCTATGAAAGGGGCGCCGGATTTCCCAGAATTATTTAAAAAACGAACAGAGACTAAATAAAAAACAAGTTTTTTCAACTGAAAGCAAGGAGCAACATTAAAACTTAAAACGAACAGAAATTATTACGTATATGAGGGGTTTCGCCCCCTAGTCAATACCTCGCCCTTTAGGCTAAAGTTTTTTTAGTACTTTCAAAAGAGCTATCTATTCTAATTAACCGGCCTTTGTGATTCAGGGGTTTGTGATTCGAACAAAATTCGAACTTTAGCGTAAAGAGCGAGATATTGACTTGGGGGCAAACTCCCTAATATACGTAATAAATATATACGAATATAGAAGTTTGTTACGTAAGTAAATTCGTAAGTTACGTTAAACAAAATTTCGAGAAAGCCATTTAGCCAAAAAAAAGTAAAATTAAGGGATGTCCCCTCCTCAACGGCTCGCTCTTTATGCTAAACTTTGACTCTGTCACACAACTTTATTTTTTAAAACTATAAAAAGCTTTAAGCATAAAGAGCGAGGCTTTGAGGAGGGCACAGTCCCTTTCATATACGGAATAATTTCTGTTCGTTTTTATTGTCGCTCCTTACTTTCAGTTAAAAAACTTTTTTTTTTAATTTAATTCAGTGAAAAGAAGGACAATTGCAGTGCGAATTATAAAATAGAATGATACATGAAGAAAAACTTTTTTTTGTTCAATGATATAAATAGCGACAAAGAACACACTGCCTTTCCATCAAACAACAAGCAACAAGTAGAACAAAAGAGATTTTTTTCGTAAGACAGTGAAATTCCAAACTTTTAATTGAATTTTTCGACCCTATGTCCAAGGGCTGTCCTCAGCATGACACCAATTGAAATATAAAAGAGAAACTTACATTAAAATACGACCTTTAAACTTTTTTTTTTTTTTTTTTTTTTTTTTTTTTTTTTTTTTTTTTTTTTTTACATCCCTACCATCATAACTTCAAAGAAGTTCAGCCAGGTTGAACTTTATTGAAGTTATGATGCTAGGGCTGTTTTAAATTTTTTAGTTTGCTTCCTGGTCCTACTGCCCTTTCTAACTGATCGAAAAGATTAGAGGAGTTCTAGCCCCTCTCCCACAACCATTGTTCCCCAAAGACTTCCATCGAAATTCTAGGATAGCGAAATTCTGGGGATAGCCCAATTCTAGGATAGCTTACAAAAAAGCTCTAAAAAACGCATGAAAAACTTTTTTCATATGCATTTTGTTATGTTTTTACGAGCCGGGCAAAAATTTTAGATACGGCCTTCCCCCCCCCCCCCTAATTTCCGTGAACTGCCGCCATTGATCAATACCAGTGAAATTGATAATAATTGGCAACAGTTGGCAATATTAATAATCGGCAATGGAATATCAGTTTTGGAGCTGGGGAAAAGACAGAAAACATTTTAGCTGATATAGGGGTGTAATCTTAATTTGATTCTCTAGGGATTCTTACATAATTGTTTTTTTTTGGGGGGGGGGGAATTCAATTGGTAAGGAAAGGGTCTTTCTACAATCGTTTTACATTCGAAGATGCATATTTTTATAATGTGTCAGATTTTGTTTTACGGATGAGGAGTTGCGACTGTAATGGAATAGAAAACCTTTGATCCAAAATTCTTCTATCTTCCAAGTTCGAGAATTTGGAGGGGGTGGGGGATATTTCTAAAAAAAAAAAATGACAACCAAATTACGCGAAAAATATTGGAGGCTATTGGGAAAATTTGAAGATCTTGTGGGGGAAGGGGTTCGCACCGAAGGCCCCGTCCCATTCATCTGTGTGTAATATTATCCATGTAAAGTATTAAATTCTGTTTTTTCCTCATTTTTTGCATTGATAGATTGGTTTTGTAGAAACTTTGTTAGGTCCGTACCTTCTCTGGTTCAATGAATACAAAGAATTGTTTAGTACAGTCAAAACGCTAATGTATACCGCCTAATAATACTACTATTACAAACGATTTAACGTAGCTCTAAATGGCATAAAGCCAACACAGTTACGCACACTACTGTGTCCTGCTATCTGTGGTGCTGCAACGTTTACTGACGCTCATAGAATTTCCTCGTGCTTTATATCTTATCTTTTTACCCTCTCTCTCCCCTTCCTATTGGAAAACTTTATGATTTTCATTTTGTCTTTTCTAGATTGACAGAAAACTGATAATCCTTTTCTATTTTAGGGGATTTGGTAATATGCCCATCTAATGCAGTTAAATTTTATGACAAATTGGGGTTCCCCATCATCTAGGAATTTTTGAGTGTTTTATTTACCCTTTGATTTTTCAGGGCATGGGCTATCTTCATGCAAGAGGAATTGTTCATAAGGATTTGAAAACCAAGAACATATTCTTAGAAAACGGAAAAGTTGTTATCACAGACTTTGGCCTTTCTAGTGTTTCTCGTCTTTGTGCTCCAGGAAGGTAATTTATTATTTTCATAATGCATGGATCTAAGTCAGTGGTTACCGAACTTGTCTGGTCTACTTCCCCCCTTTCAATAAAAAATATTATTCAGCTCCCCCTGGAAATTAAATCTTTCTAAAATCTAATAACAATTAAACAGAAAGATATACGTTGTAATGTCGCTACTTTTTTCGTAAAATATAATAAAGGTGTAAATTAGAAAAAAGATAATATAGCAAAAGTTCAAACATTTAATATCGTCTTTTTGAGATGAATGAACGTGGTATGCTGCTAACGATCTGGTAATCCTTGGATCTGTTTTCATCTGCAGTAACTTAAATCTCTGGGATTCACTGTGTGTATTGCATCTGTAATTCACTATTTGTAATCACTACAATGCACCTGTGGTCGTCACCGCCCTTGAATTGCTCCAGTGCCCACAAGGGGGTGGTAGCGCCCACTAGGAGGTGGTAGTGGCCATATTGGGAATCACTGATCTGAATTAACCGTCAAGTTATAAACATATTTAATGAAAAGTTCAAAAACGCCAAACTGGTCGTTGATTAGACTGTTGCTTAGCCGGTTGCTTAACAACAGTTGCTTAGCCTGGAAAATCTTCGCTATTGATTTTTTCGGCCAAAAAAGAAGGTCCTGTTTGTACGTTCGTGTAAGTCACTTGTTTCTGTACGCACGTCTTTTTCCGATTTATGGAGTGCCACACGCATTCGCTTCTGTTGTATTCCATTTTGATTTCAAAGCACCAATCATTATAGTGCAATTATTGAACTGTTTCTCAGTGGCTGACTTGTGGGCTAATAGGTCGTTTTACTTCCGATTCTCAACTTGCTACAGGAACAAGTCCAATAATCTACAACTTCACGCTAGCCAACAAAAAAAAAAATTATTTATTTTGTTTTTGTACCCCTATATTAAGCTTAGAAATCAAATTTGTAATAACTGATATATCAAACCCGTAATTTCCAACTTTAATGCCAAGTATGCAATGTGATTGTCTTTTTGTTTACGGCATTTGGTTGACCATCTAGACAAAAGAGCTGCAACTTGTCCACAATTTTGACGTTAAATGGGAGGGGTCGGAAAATGAATTTAAACGGTCACGAGTCGGCAGTAGTACAGCATATCCATGCTTATGGAGTTTGGATGAGGGATTGGTGCCTTTTAACCCCCCAGGAGCAGGGCTCCCTATGCCCCGTTTTGGGTATCTCAATAATACGGACCAAATGATCTTTAAATCCTTAGATTTTTCCTGTAATATGTACTTGCTATGCTCTAGTTTCAGACTTTCGTCTGATCATTTAACACCATTCTCAAAATGACCCCTGGCCCCTCGCAAGTGGAACGAAGCGCACCATATTGAAACTTAAGAAGCTTAGGCAACGGGCGGGGCTGGTGCCCCATCTTCACTAAAAGTTCTACAAATGCGCAGACAAAAATATATTCCCAAAATAAATTCCTTGTTTTTGTGAGTTATTTGATTCAACATTTTGAATATTATTTGATTCAGTATTTTTTTACATTTTTTTAAAATAATTTTATATAATATATATAAAATATTTATAACATGTATAAAATATACATAATATATATATAAATATATAAAATATATGTAATATATATAATATAATATTTATATAAAATATAATATATATAAAATATTTTTTTATAGTGTTTCAAACAAAAATTTGAAACAAATTCTTGTTTCAAAAGAAATTGTTTGTGAAACTAACTTGTCGGAAACTAACGTCTAAGAGTTGATGTGATGAGAAGGAAATATGAGGAGTTACTCTTCTTCAAATCTACATATTATAGACTAATGATACCTTTAGCTACTACTAATCAACAATTCTCCGATCTTTCAGTAATAAACACTAGACTAAGATGTAGTAGTAAGATTACTAGATTTCGGTATTCTAGACTAAGACTAAGATTGTTAAGCTAAGGTATATTAGTCTGCAATTCTTCCAATTCAGTGCAAGTCAAGGAAATGTTTCACTAAATGAGGAAGGAAATAATCATTGGAATGCTCTTACGGAATTGACAAATTTATTTAGAAAAATTAAAAAGAGAAAAAGCAAAGAAGCGGGGGTGGGAAAGAGAATTTTCAAGGAATTATCCGCTTTTATGTTTAGCTCTTTGGCCAAGACTTCTCTAACTGTCTAACTGTCAACTAGTATTCAGTCTTTTCAATAGCAAAACGAGTCTATGTACCTGAATGTTAGACTATAACCAAAGGTATTATTTAAAAATATAAAAAAACATATTAAAAAATATAATATATATTCTTATAAAGATATTAGCCAACCAAATGTGTGTTGAATTCACAAAGGCAGTGAAAGTATGGAAGTCAGAGCGCTTAGAAAGTATTGAAGTCAGAAACCAGTGGATCGTTTCCATATTTTTAACCAAACGCTTTTGAAATTCGATTTTTACAACAATTCAAATTGGACGACTTTCCCTCATACTGTATTCTAGTCTTGCTAGTTTCATTCGTGTGAAAGACATGATTCACAACAATGGTGAAGCGACTGGGAGAGTGGTGAAGCCACTTGGAGAGTGTTGAAACCGCAGATGGATGGAACCCTGTTAAGCTAAGCTCTTATGGAAATTTATGAAGCGTAAATAGCTTATCAGAGTCGAGAATTCAGGGTCGTATTTCTGATTAAGGGTGGAACTATTGAAGTCGTCCCACGAAGTATTTTGATAAAACAGTCTAATTTAAATATCTGTCATGAAAGGGCTGTCTTAAAAATTGGCATAAAAAGTTATTATAAAGTGGATAAAAATAAACATTCCTGCTAACAGAAAGAAAGCGATTCCTGTTTGAATAGATCGTGCAACAATGTAAGAGGGCCTAATTTGTTTAGTTGCGTTGTCGTTGTGGCATCACAAGGATTGATTTCCAAAGATAGGTCATTATTTTCAGAAAAAATATACTATCAGTTGAATATGTCACAATGGATCGTTGTCACATCACAAGGATTGATTTCCAAAGATAGGTCATTATTTTCAGAAAAAATGGACTATCAGTTGAATATGTCACAATGGATCGTTGTCACATCACAAGGATTGATTTCCAAAGATAGGTCATTATTTTCAGAAAAAATACACTATCAGTTGAGTATGTCACAATGGATCGTTGTCACATCCCAAGGATTGATTTCCAAAGATAGGTCATTATTTTTAGAAAAAAAATATACTATCAGTTGAATATAGTAAGTATTAACTAGGACATTTGACGAAAAGAAAGGTATCTTCAGAATATCCCCTTGTGTGTTGTGTCAGATTACTTAGCTTTTGTTTTGTTTGATACTTATACTTATTTATTGGAATATGGCCGCCTTCTGCTATTCTGTGGCTATTAGCCTTTGTTCATGGGGGCCAAGAGTGAACATTGGGTTTTGGATTTTATCTATGGTGCTGGGTGATTATGTAAGGACGCACACTCTGTCAATTAATGTTTGTTTTGGTATCAATAAAAAAATCTGTCATTTCCCTTTCAATTTTTTTCTGTTACTAAAATTGTTTTAGCACATGATGTGTCTCATTGTAGCTCAATATATTCATGTTCAACCCCATTCAGCTCAACTGCATGTAGCTCAACTGCATTCCATTCAGCTCACCTGTATATTCATGTTCAACTGCCTCTTAAGTGTCGTATGACCACTATTTTACTCAGCCCCTATTCAAATCAACCCCATTCAGCTCAACCTTTCTCAAATCAACAATATAACTATAGAAAATCAATTAACTAAACATTTACTGTATATTAACTAAATATTACATTAAAATCAGTTACAAAACAAATTCTTGGGAATTTCAAAAAAAGTTTGATACCCGGAAATGTCTTCTCTTTTTTTCTCTAGAACTAGTGGGGTCAGTGGAACGTCGTAGGGGCGTTGTAATGGGTAACCAACCAAGGTTCTCAGAAATAAGATTTTATTTCCAGTAATAAGTGGTCGCTTGTTTGGATGTTACATAGCATACTTCATCCGAAAGTTCCAAATAAGAAAGACGCTTGACTTGCTATTAAGAGCTGCTTTTAAGTATAATGGGAAGTCAAATGCAGACATTCTCTGAACTTCTTGAACCTTTGGGTTGAAATATAGACAGCAATACGAGGCAGTTTAAGACTAGTTGACCAGTAGTTTTCAATCCTTGGGTATTGAACATAGCTCATGATAAGAAAGGCTTCCAATTTAGATAAGTAGCTCTTCTGTTGAAGAAAGGCTTCCAATTTAGAAAGGATCGATAAGAAAGGCTTCCAATTTAGATACGTAGATCTTCTGTTGATAAGAAAGGCTTGATAAGAAAAGCTTCCAATTTAGAAAGCCATGATGAGAAAGGCTTCCAATTTAGATACGTAGATCTTCTGTTGTCAAATGGAGTTTAAACCCTTTCTTTAACAATGCACATGCATTAGACTCCTTGACAATCATTCAGATAAAATAAAATAATTTTTTTTTAAGGCTTATCACAAGCTCTAATAGTGCCGAATTCGCTTTATATGTCAAAAAAGAGAAAGCAAAACAAAGAAACAAATGGTACAGCAAGACAAAAGTAAAAGAAACACAAATCAAGCATAAAAATGGTCAATAAAAACTTAACGCAAAAGAAAATGAAAAAAAAAATCCAAGTCCAAGAACAAAACAAACTTTATGCAATTAATGGCAAAAACAGAAACAGAATGGGTGAGGGATAAAACAAAATCACAGGCTAGAAGAAAAACATTGCCGAATTCATATTCAAAGTCAAATACGGTAAAATAAAAAAAGAACTTAAAACCATTTCAAGGATTTCGTTGGGAAGAAGTCTTTCAACAAATTCAACAGTATTAGATTCATTGCTATCATTGAGCAGAACCCGACCTTTAATGGTGAAAGGTGGAACTGAATCTCCTCAAGGAATATTGACATTGACCCTCCAAAAAGTGGTCTAGCTTTTGCAGCTTTATATTTATGGGTGACCTTTTTAAGCTCTAGTTTAACTGCAATCATACTTTAATGCTTGGAAGTAGTGGGTTGCGATCATCTACCTTTAAGCTTTAAACTTAAATCTATTTAAGGTTCATCTACTTTAAGTTTTAGTTTAACTGCAATCATACTTTTATGCTTGGAAGTAGTGGGCTGCGATCATCTACCTTTAAGCTTTAAGCTTAAATCTATTTAAGCTTCGTCTACTTTAAGCTTTAGTTTAACTGCAATCAGACTTTTATGCTTGGAAGTAGCGGGTTGCGATCATCTACCTTTAAGCTTAAATCTATTTATGCTTGGAAGTAGTGGGTTGCGAGCATCTACCTTTAAGCTTTAAGCTTAAATCTATTTAAGCTTCATCTACTTTAAGCTTTGGTTTAACTGCAATCATACTTTTATGCTTGGAAGCAGTGGGTTGTGACCTAGAACTAAGCTATTGAAGGCTAAATCTGCTTGCAACACTGCAGCCGGAAAGTTACATTTTTGGTACTTTTCTGTTATAGCGACCTCACTCGAGAAGTGAAGTTAGGTTAATCCTAATGAAATATACCAAAACACAATGAAAATATTATTCTTTAGAAACAAATTTGGACTATATATTTGCACATTGGGGGTGGGGGGGGGGGTGGTAAAGTATAGCGGGTTTGCATGCAAAATGTTTTAGCTACAATTATTCCGCATTTTATGAAGTAAGAATTATTTTCTAACTTCATGATATCCAAATACTTCACCCTCCCCCCAACTAATGTGCAAATATATAGCCCAAATTATATAAGTCTAATGTATTCTGTCACGCACCACTTGTTTTTCACTGAGCGCAAGCTAATTTTCTCTTAATTCAGACGGATGAGAAACCGGTTCTAGGTTTGTTCTTGAGTTTTACGCAGGGTAATTCTTGAGTCGGGTTGCCATAACAGAAAAGTACCACATTTTCATCTACAAGATGATGTAACACATATATCTTTTAACCAGATAATATAAAGCTCATATTTTGAAAAGTTGCTTTTCTGGGGTATGATGTCATATTTGGTGTCTGATTCTTAGTAAAATGATGTCCCGTAAGCGGAGCAACACAAGCAGGAAATTGCAATATAGGACTACCTATTATTCTTAACCAAATATCTTTATTTGCTAAAGTTGTGCAAAAAAAAAATTTTTTTTTTTCACTCCAAGTTCTCGAATACTCCCTTTTGAAACAAAATGAAATTAAAATATCAGAAAAAAAACTTTCGAAGTTTAAATACATAGACAAAAATTATACCCCACAATTACTGTCAGTAAACAAATGCGGCTGAATTACTTTGTTTCCGCTAAACAGTGAAAATCCGACTTGATACAATCCGTGCGTTATATCATTTCTGGTCAAAAGGGGCTTGTATTCCATTATCGTGTATATGAAGATGGAAATTACGTAAAAAGTTGCATTTTATTTCAATATTATCTTTCGTTACTTGCAAAAGACATAAGATATAGAAATTTCCTTTCAAAAAAACCCTCAAACATCTCTTCAGGATGTTTCAGTGTCCCACTAGAGAGGATGAAAAGCAAGAGGAAAAAAGGGGACTCATCACTGCATACTATGCGAACAAGCGCTTTTCCTTGTTGCACAAGATGGTTGACTGTAATTCTCCAACATGGGGTTTTCAGCTATTGAGAATCAAATGGCTAGTCTTTATTTCGATTCCACATAATTTTCGAGGCTTTTTAGGCTATTTTTTGGAATTTTCAGAAATTTGTTTGCACAACAAACTTTTACCATTAAGATTAAAGGAAATCAAACAGTTCGTGGTAACGAACTGTAAGTAAGGAGCGACCCGGCTCAATGGTAACCGAAACTCTAAAAAACGGAATTTTGGTACCAATAGATACATCAAAAGAATCAGATTTTAATTCTGATTTCAAATATATAAGTTATAGAACTAAAAGTTATAGAACCTTAATGAAATTCACACCATCATATTCAGCGTATCAGATAACCCTACTGCAGAGGTTTCAAGCTCCTATCTACAAAAATGTGGAATTTTGCATTTTTTGCCAGAAGAAAGATGACGGGTGCGTGTTTATTTGTTTGTTTTTTTGTTTTTTTTCCCAGGGGTAATCGTATTGACCCAGTGGTCCTAGAATATCGTAAGAGGGCTCATTGGAACGGAAATTAAAAGTTCTTGTTTCCTTTTTAAGTGACCAAAAAAAATGGAGGGCAACTAGGCCCCCTCCCACGCTCATTTTTTTCTCAAAGTCACCCAATTAAAATTTTGAGATATCCATTGTGTTTAGCATAGTCGAAAATCTAATAAATATGTCTTTTAAGATGACTTAATCCCCCACAGTTCCCAGGGGTAGGGCTGCAAGTTATGAACTTTGCCCATTGCTTACATATTGTATTGGTTATTGGGAAGTATACAGACATTTTCAGGAAGAATTTTTTTCTGGTGGGGGGGGAGGGGGGCTGGAGGAGGGGGTTACTCGGGAGAATCTTTCCGTGGAGGATGTTTCTTTGGGGTAAGGGACATTTCTATAAAGGGGGCGCCTGATTTCCAAGCATTATTTAAAAAACGATCAGAAATTAAATTAAAAAAAACAAGTACTTTCAACTGAAAGTAAGAAGCAACATTAGAACTTAAAATGAACAAAAATTATTACGTATATGAGGGGGTTCTCCCCCAAGTCAATACTTCGCTCTTTACGCTACAGTTTTTTTTTAGTGCTTTCAAAAGAGCTATCTATTCTAATTAAACGGCCTTTGTGATTCAGGGGTTTGTGTAAAATTTTTTTTAACTTTTAACGTAAAGAGCGTGGTATTGACTAAGGGGAGAACCCCATCATATACGTAATAAAAAAAACAATAAAAAAAAAAACAAGCGATACGGCTCAATAGTTATCGAAACTTTTAAAAACGGAACTTTGATGTCAATAAATGTATCAAAAGAATGGGCTTATAATGCTGATTCTAAATATATGAATTTTATTAAGTTTAGTATTACTCATCAAAGGCTACGAGCCTCAGAAAACTCACCTGATTTTTTAAAGAGGGGGGAACATCCCCTAAAAGTGAAAAATTTTTAATGAAAATCACACCGTCAGATTCAGCGTATCAGAAAACCCTATAACATAGGTTTCAAGCTCATATCTGCAAAAATCTGCAACTTTGTATTTTTTGCCAGAAGAAAAATATACGAATATAGAAGTTCGTTACGTAAGTTAATTTGTAAATTACGTCAGAACCAAATTTAGAGACAGCCATTTAGCAAAAGAAAAGTAAAATTTTTATGCAAATTTTGTTTACTTATTCAATGACGGCGAGCCAAAATAAAAGCTGCATTAACTAAAAAACGATCAGAAATTAAATAAAAAAAACAAGATTTTTAAACTGAAAGTAAGGAGCGACATTAAAACTTAAAACGAACAGAAATTATTCCGTATATGAAAGGGGG
>JAQQPU010000379.1:40867-61755 GCA_029168905.1 Artemia sp. Kazakhstan ARC1039
TCTTTACGCTAAAGTTTGACTCTGTCTCACAACTTTATTTTTTAAAACAATAAAAAACTTTAGCGTAAAGAGCAAGGCGTTGAGGAGGGGACAGCCCCTTTCATATACGGAATCATTTCTGTTCTTTTTAAGTTTTAATGTCGCTCCTTACTTTCAGTTTAAAAAACTTGTTTTTTTTATTTAATCATAGAATGAATCAGGGTCAAATGGCGATTCTTCATCACTTGTTTTTCTTTTAGTGTGTTTTAAAATTTTCTGTTGCTATGGGCTAAACTTTGTTCTTTACCTGGCTGCAGGAGTCCCCAACTGTATATTTGATTCAGTTTCACTGGATATGAAAAGGTGGTTTACGTCATACCCTTACCCCTTCATCAGAAAAAAAAACCCTTTTTAAACAAGCTGAATCTGGCGAAAAAAAGAATGGCAAAATTAACTTCATCATTTTTTACTTTCAGATAGTTAAATTTAGGTTACTGGGCTTTTAAAGTACATGGTTCATCAATTTTTTAGTTTTGGTGACGCTGTCTGACATATATTGTTTACTTATATGTTGTACGTTACTGTCTTAACAACGCGATATTGTCATGGCCTATGCAAAACTAAGCAATATGAAAAATATTACTGATAGTGAAGATGAATCCTCTTCCTTGATTCGCGAAGTAGAAGATGATGTATCCCGAACAGAAGAGGAAAAGTCGCAAAGTCAGCCTCATGCCATTGAACTTGACAGCTCTGTTATACCAAGCGACATGGGAAAAAGCATTGACAGAAAAATTGGAGGGTCTTCATTGGCAAAAAAACGAGGAAGACCGAGGAAAACTAAAGTGACTTTTGAGATGAAGTCCAAAAATAAGAATAGAACGTCTGATGACGTTTCGCGGATAATTTCCACACGTAATGTGAAAAATATCTCTGAAACAATAAAGCACAAAAATACTGATGTATTTCAGCCGAGTGCCCCCCCTAGTCAAAGAGTGAGGTGTCCAAGAGGAGCATCGAAACAAGTTATCTCTGCTAAGACTTTTTCTGACTGTTCTATAAACGAAAATCACGCGGAAAAAACTTGTATAAGCAAGACTGGAAGAGACGATAAGAACAGCACAACTGAAGCAGCTTCCACACGTGGTGTGAAAAATATTTCTGAAACCATAAAGCACAAAAATACTGAAATATCTCAGCCGAGTACCCCCTCTAGTCAAAGAGTCAGGCGTCCAAGAAGAGCATCGAAACAAGATATCTCTGCCAAGACTTTTTCTGACTGTTCTTTAAACGAAAATCGCGCGGAAAAAACTTGTTTAAGCAAAACCGGAAGAAACGATAAGAACAGCACAACTGAAGCAGTTGCCAGCCCTATTACTAATATTACAAACCCAAGTCAAAGAGAATCCGAAAAGTATGACAGGTCGGGGCTTTTTCAGATCCAACCAGGGTATGGCTTTATCTTTATGCCTTCTATTGGGAATTCTGAGAATTTGATATCGTTTACTGAAATGATTCAGAATGAAGTTTATTGTATTTTGAAAAGACACAAATTGATTGAAGACGAAAATTATACGCGCGAAAATGAGGAGAACAAAAGCACAGGCTCTGAGACGAATCTTTCTGGAAATGTAGAAGCCAAACGGGGGAGAGGACGGCCGGGAAAAATTGCTAACGACAAAAATATTCCTCCTTCTAAAACCCTTAACATGGATGTCAAAAATGATCGACTAACAGGTCAGAAATTCAAAGGGAGCAATATACCAAAGGCTCCACACAAGCAAAAAAGAGAGAATACCCAGTGTCAAGGGGAACCAAAAAAGAAACGCCAGAAACTGAAAACTAGCAAGGGATCAACCCAAGACACCTCAATGGGCTTAGTATCTTCATCGCCAACAAGTGAACCAATGGGACAGAAAACAACTCGTGATATAAAACAAGAAATCCTAATAGACTCAAAGAATCCTGAACAAATAAGTTTCATGAGAAGTTTAGGGCTGGTACCAAGCCGTCAACAAATCGTTTAAGTTTTTGGTTATTAGCAAACAGACATTTGCTTTCACTCATGTATTTGTGCCAATAATCTAGACACCCTTCCCCCTTATTAAGTGTCTGGCGTGGATAATACTTGAAAAAAATTGGAAATATGAATAAACTCTTCATGTTTAAATAAAAGCTTAACCTCCGTAAATAAAATTAAGATACTGTAATACCGAAGAACCCATTCTATCTCTCAACACAAGGGGGGGGGGGGGGCTTCCGCTCCCTTTCCCCTGTCCCAAGATCTCTACTCTCGCAGTTTTTGTGTGTGTCTTTGTGTCTCGTGTAATTAATTTGAATGTTGTTCCGAAACCACGTCGAGCAAACCCATGCTCCAATTCGGTTATACAACAATTTTCGGTTTACTTAACCCGCCAACATTTTCCCAACCTCATTTAGGCCTGCTTTGTGCGAACTGAAATTTAATTTAATTCAATTTCTAGAAATAAAAATTATGATGGTTGTAGTGATAGCTGCAGTCTAGTAGAGCGTGGCCCATTGTGACTAAAAACTTTAAAACGCGTTTAAAATAAGTGTTTAGTGAAAAAAAATTGCCATTTATATTTAATTCATGAATGATAACTTATTTTGATTAGTCTTGTAGGGGTTGTTTTATGACTCATTTGAAAAGAAATTACAATATCTATATGCCTTTTTGAGGAACCAAACGTAATAATTAAAATAAAATGTTTTTTTTTACAAAAATTGTATAGTATAGTTTGTTATTTACTAGTTCATGATACGAAAGTGGCCCACGTATCAAGTACTTTTTTCGCCGTTCACCCAGCTAAATAATGCAAAAAGCTCAAAACTTCTTCTTTCCATTATGTGTCTGGCAAAGAGAACTGAAGTGTTATTTTCCTGTGGTGTGATCTCTTGATACTTAAAGAGCATAATGAACTGATAGTAACGAGTGACTGCTCAATAGTAACCGAATCTCTAAAAAACAATCTTTTGATAACAATATGTACATCAAACAGTTCGTGGTAACGAACTGTAAGTAAGGAGCGACCCGGCTCAATGGTAACCGAAACTCTAGAAAACGGGTTTTTGATACCAATAGATATATCAAAAGAATCAGATTTCAATGCTGATTTCAAATATATAACTTTCATCAAGTTTAGTGCTACCCATCAAAAGTTACGCGCCTGAGAAAATTTGGCTGATTTTCAAAAAAAGGAGAAAGACCCCCTAAAAGTTATAGAACCTTAATGAAAATCACACCATCATATTCAGCGTATCAGAGAACCCTACTGTAGAGTTTTCAAGCTCCTATCTACAAAAATGTGGAATTTTACATTTTTTGCCAGAAGAAAGATCACGGATGCGTGTTTATTTGTTTTTTTTTTTGTTTGTTTTTTTTCCCCAGGGGTGATCGTATCGACCCAGTGGTCCTAGAATATCTTGGGAGGGCTCTTTGGAACGGAAATTAAAAGTTCTAGTTCCCTTTTTAAGTGACCAAAAAAATGGAGGGCAACTAGGCCCCCTCCCACGCTTATTTTTTTCCCAAAGTCACCCGATCAAAATTTTGAGATAGCCATTTTGTTCAGCATGGTCGAAAATATGATAAATATGTCTTTTAGGGTGACTTAATCCCCCGAAGTTCCCAGAGGGAGGGCTAAAAGTTATGAACTTTACCCAATGTTAACATATAGTATTGGTTATTGGAAAGTATACAGAAGTTTTCAGGAGGTTTTTTTCTGGTAGTGGGAGGGAAGGGTGGGTCGGTGGTTATGTTGGAGGATCTGTTCATGATGGAAGTTTTCATGGGGGAAGGGAAATTGCCATGAAGGGGGCGCCGGACTTGCCAGCATTATTTATTGGTTATTGGGAAGTATACAACCATTTTCAGGAAGGATTTTTTCTGGGGGGGGGCTAGAGGAGGGGGTTACTCTGGAGAATATTTCCGTGGAGGATGTTTCTTTGTGGTAAGATACATTTCTATGAAGGGGGCGCCGGATTTCCAAGCATCAGAAATTAAATAAAAAAACAAGTTTTTTCAACTGAAATGTAAGAAGGAATATTAGAACTTAAAACGAACAGAAATTATAACGTATGTGAGGGGATTCTCCCCCAAGTCAATACCTCGCTCTTTACGCTACAGTTTTTTTTTAGTGCTTTCAAAAGAGCTATCTATTCTAATTAAACGGCCTTTGTGATTCAGGGGTTTGTGAATCAAAATTTTTTTTAACTTTTAACGTAAAGAGCGAGGTATTGACTAAGGGGAGAACCCCTTCATATACGTAATAACATATACGTAATAAAAAAACAATAAAAAAACAAGTGATACGGCTCAATAGTAATCGAAACTTTTAAAAACGGAATTTTGATGTCAATAAATGTATCAAAAGAATGTGTTTATAATGCTGTTCCTAAATATATAAATTTTATTAAGTTTAGTATTACTCATCAAAGGCTACAGGCCTGAGAAAATTTACTCGATTTTTTAAAGAGGGGGGAAACATCCCCTACAAGTGAAAGAATTTTAATGAAAATCACACCGTCAGAATTCAGCGTATCAGAAAACCCTATTACATAGGTTTCAAGCTCATATCTGCAAAAATCTGCAACTTTGTATTTTTTGCCAGAAGAAAAATATACGAATATAGAAGTTAGTTACGTAAGTTAATTTGTAAAGACATCCATTTAGCAAAAGAAAAGTAAAATTTTAATGCAAATAAAAGCTGCATTAACTAAAAAACGATCAGAAATTAAATAAAAAAAACAAGTTTTTTAAACTGAAAGTAAGGAGCGACATTAAAACTTAAAACGAACAGAAATTATTCCGTATATGAAAGGGGCTGTCCCCTCCTCAACGCCTCGCTCTTTACGCTAAAGTTTGACTCTGTCTCACAACTTTATTTTTTAAAACAATAAAAAACTTTAGCGTAAAGAGCGAGGCGTTGAGGAGGGGACAGCCCCTTTCATATACGGAATAATTTCTGTTCGTTTTAAGTTTTAATGTCGCTCCTTACTTTCAGTTTAAAAACTTGTTTTTTTTTTATTTAATTGCATCAAAAGAATTAGCTTTTTATGCTGATTCCAAATATATAAAATTCATTCAGTTTAATGTTACCAGTGAAAAGCTACGAACCTGAGAAAATTTGCCTGATTTTTGTAAAAAGGGAGAAACACCCCGAAAAAGCAAAGCAATCTTAATGAAAATCATACCGTCAGATTCAGCATATCAGAGAACCCAAGTGTGGAGGTTTCAAGCTCCTCTGTACAAATACGGAGTTTTGCCTTTTTTGCCAGAAGAAAGATCCCGGATGGGTATTTATTTGATGTTTTTTTCCCAGGGGTGATCGTATCAAACTTGTGATTCTATAAGATCGAGAGAAAGCTTATTTGATCGGAAATTTAAAGTTTGAGTGCCCTATTTAAGTGACCAAAAAGATTGGAGGGTAACTAGCCCCCCTCTCACGCCACTTTATTCCCAAAAGTCATTTCATCAAAATTTTTAGTTAGCCATTTGTTTCAGCATAGTTGAAAGGTCCAGTAACTATTCCTTTGCGTGTGACTTGACCCCCCATAGTCCCTTGGGAAAGGGCTGTAAGTTACGCAATTTGCCCATTGTCAATACATAGTATTTGCTATACTGAAATTTTGGGAAAAATACTGAAATTTTTCGGGAGGTATTTTCTGCAGGGATGCTCTTCCAAAGGGAGTATTTTCTGTATTGAGAGAAGTTCCTGGGGTGATTTTCCTGGGAGTATTTTATAGGGGGAGGGGATATCCCAGTGTGATTAAAAAAAACGGTCAGAAATTGATTAAAAAACAAGTTTTTCAACTGAAAACAAGGTGCAACGTCAAAAATTAAAACGAAAAGGAATTATTCCGTACATGAAGGGGTTTGCCGTTTCCTCCACCCTTGCTTTTTACAATAAAGTTAAATTCCTTATCATAATTTATTAAAAATGACTGCGCAAACACAAGTTCAGTCTAAATGAGAAGTATTTTTAAAGAACTTGAAGACTTTACCCGTAAAGAGTGAGGCTCGAGGAACGGGAGGCCCCTCTCGTATACGAAATAATTTCTGTTCGTTTTAATGTTTAATGTTGCTCCTTGTTTTCAGTTGAAAAACATTGTTTTTTATTTAACTGTCTTAAGGAAAGGCATTGTTTATAATTTATCAAAATAATATAAAATTAACATAAACATTCCCTTTGGTAAAAGTTTAATATGTCTGGTGGTGAAAATCACAGCGAGTAAAAAAGGTTTAGATATATACTAAGAGCAAGTTATCTGATTGTGCCAATTGTCGTCTACTTAGTGAAGGTGAGTTTTAAACGAGGGGCTTATATAGATGACTTAATGAAAATCACACCATTAAATTCAGCGTATCTGAAAATTTTACTGTAAGGGCTGAAAGCGCCTATTTTAAATGCATCGTCGTACATACTATGATTTATTTTAATATTTCTGTTACTATCGGTGAATATTTGTTCATTTGACAAGCTCGACAAGTATGCTTTGGGTTTCGATCTGAAATTTTAAGTTATTTTAAAAGTCATAAAAATTTTATTTAAAATTTTTTTTATTGAATTAAAAAAAAATATTTAATTTTTTGTTTATTTAAAAAAATCTATTTTAAAAGTTATTGGCTGTTTTATTTTTTTACTATGGGTCTTGATCGTCTCTTGTTAGATTGCTAGCTACCGCTGCACCCCGGATAATTCAGCTATTTCTACAACCATGATACAGATGAAACTTACATAATCCACATTTATAATGAACTACATCGATCCTTTATGTAATTCTGTACTAGGTGGCCCTGGCCCTGGAGGAATTAAGGTATAAGGTTACAACCTTTCAAGTTTGGAGATCGTGTCATTACAGATGCTGATTTTGCCGATGACTTGGCCATTCTGGCGGACTCCATGGAGCAGTTGCTGGAAGCGCTTCGAATCCTACGAGAAGAGGCTGCAAAAGTAGGACTGCAGATAAACTGGACTAAAACGAAAATTATGGCCATAGGCCCATCCTCCCCTGCTGCCAATCCTTCAGTTAGCCTGGATAGCACCACTAGCATCGAAGTTGTCCAAAGGTTCGCCTACCTGGGCTCCATAATTTCTTCAGATGGCTCGCTTCTTTCTGAACTACAAGCGAGAATATCCAAAGCGTCTTTTGCCATGGGCAGACTGAACCGTCACCTCTGGCGAAAACCAAACATCAGTCGCACAACGAAGCTGCGGATTTTCAACGCCCTCGTCGGCTCCGTGATACTCTATGGAGCTGAGACGTGGCAAGCTTCAGTCGCAACCCTCAAGGCAATTGATGTCTTTCAGTCGAAAAGCCTGAGGAGGATCGAAGGTCTACGATGGTTCGACTTCGTCAGCAATGAAAAGCTGCTGCAGCTCACCAAGCAGTCTCGGTTTTCGACCCAAGCAGCCGAGCGAACACTACCATGGTTCGGACACCTACTTCGAATGCCTCCAAAGATACCTGCGAAAACGATCCATGACTTCGACCCTGTCAAAGCCGGTTGGAAGCGACCTCGTGGCCGACCGAAGAAACGGTGGTCTGACAACCTGTCCGAGTTCCTGACGATGGCAAATATCAGGTTGAGCGATGTGCAAACGCTTGCCATGGACCGAAGTGGATGGAGGAGGCAGACGTCACTCTACGCCGAGCAACGCCCGGCAGGAGACATAAGTCAATAAGTCAAAGTAAGTCAAGTTACAACCTTGATGCCAATGAAACTTACATATTCCCCATTTATAATTAACTTTATCTATCCTTTACATAAATACTTCACGTATCTCTACGGCCATGATACAGATGAAACTTGCATAATCCATATTTATAATGAACCATATCGATCCTTTATGTAATTAATTTAAAAAACTTTTCCCGCAAAACAGGTTTTTCAAAGAAAAGTAGCTCCATTAAGAGCGCATAGGAGGTGCAAACTGAGTACCTTCTATATGTTACCGCACTTCTTATACAGTATTTTCTCCATTATTTCAGGCTTGTATTTCTCAGCAATATATTCCAACTGCTTTTTTGAAAGGTCTTGTTACCTGTGTCTTAAAGAAGGGCAAAAACCCAAAGGTCTGTGAATCGTACAGACCAATTACTATTTCCTCCACAAATGGTAAGCTTTTTGAAAAGCTGATCTTCCAAGAAATAAACCCAAAGTTTGACCATGGGGACAACCAGTTTGGATTTCGCAAAGGCTTGGGTGTGCAAGACGCACGCGTAACTTTTTTCGCTATTTTAGACCGCTATAGGATGCTGAAAAAGAACCTGTATGTGTGTGTGCAATCGACACTTTAAAGGCTTTCGATTTTATTATCCATTCACATGCTATTCTTTCCCTATTGAGAAGTGGAATAAACCCTTTTCCCTGCCGTCTCTTATGGAATTGGTATGGTAATGCGTCCATACGAGCGCGGCTAGGTAGCCTGCTGAGCAAATCCATCACTGTTCGGAAGGGTGTGAAACAAGGCTCTGTGCTTAGCCCGGTTCTTTTCAGTAATGCCATCTGAACCGTTACTAAAAATCTTCCTTCATTTCTAATTGAGCCTCATATTGATGTCAGCCACCTTTGTTACGCTGACGATATTCTTACTCTTATCAGATGATTTTCAGGTTCTCCAAACTACAGTTGATACAGTTTGCTCTGCTTTCAGTGAGCTTGAGCTTCAAGTCGCCTCTAAAACTGAGCTTCTCGTCTACGGTTTGTTTCAACAACCTTCCGTTACTATCAATGATGGCCCACAAACTATTTCTGCATCGTCTTCTCTGAATTATTTAAGTCTCCCGTTTCGATCAAATGTTAAAACTACTATAACACTTGTTATCTGGGCATTGAAAGATAAGCTTAGAAAATCGTAGGACTGCTTGCTTGAGTTAAAGGCCAGTTTCACTATATAACCCTGGGCAGTCTTTACAACGCTTTTTTGCACCGCATGTCTTCTTCTTGGTCCCTTTGTGAAGTTTTTTCACAATATATGAGCGGATGAAAATTAGATCCCTATTCTTCCGTTTTTGCAAATATATTCTGCAGTTGCCGCGTTGGACTCACAACCGGTACAATTCGAGTAGATATAGCGATTTTGATATTTCTTCAAAAATGGACCATCTTGTGGACAGGTTTCGTAAGCGTCGAGAAGATATTTTCGACTTTACACTTAACTGTATAGCTTAATTGTGTTGCTTAAGTGCTGAGTTATTATTTGTTTTTTGTGAGTTTTTTTCTTGTTTATTCTTTCCGTTCTTATTTTATTTTTCTGTATTTTTGTACTCCTCTAAGTGCATTTCATGTATGTAAAGAAGATTGAAATAAATTATTATTGTTAAGCCAAAAATGAGCAGAAATAGTCAAATAATTTTCCAACAGAAATTGCAATAAATAGCCGAGTCAAACTCAAAACGAGCAAAAATTAACACGAGTAGGGCTGATAACCCTCATACTTTTTCAAGACCAGAACATAATTTGGGCTTTAACTGAAAAAAAAAACAACAAATGACTGTGGATTGTCAGTTTAATTGTCAAATACTGATATTTATTCCTTAAAGTTTTGATATTTTTTATTTATGAAAGTAAAAAAAGTGAAAACGTTCAAAACGTATTTTGTTTGGACTTTTGGTAAAAAAAATCTCACAATTTCAATTGAATGTGTTTCAAGAAAAGAAGATGTAAGGGGAGGGGGGGGGGTTTGTTGCTCTCCATCATGTTTGACTCTTAAAGGGGAACTAGAACTACACTTCCAATCAAATGAACCTCTTCTAAAGCTCACGGGACCATTCCTTCCATAAAAACCTTATTTGCCCCTGGGCCATAACTTACAACCCTTAACCCCAGACTCTGGGGGATTCTGTCAACCCCAAAGGCCTTGCTATATGATCTTTGGACTACTTTTGAACAAATAACTGTCTCAAAATTTCTATCGTATGTGATTTGGGAAAATACCAAGTGGGGGGGGGGGTCTGCCCTCGATCATTTTCAGTCTTAAAAACGGCACTAGAACATCTGACTTCCTATCCAATGAGCCCCCTCCGGAGTTTATACGATCATCCTTTACATAAAAACTTTATATGTCATCGGGGCATAACTTACAACCCTAGTGCTGAGGGCTCTGGGGAGCTGTTATCCTCACAGACATAATTTCCAGGCCTTTCAACTACGCTGAACAAAATGGCTATCTCAAATTTTTTATTAGTTGTATTTTGAAAATTGATGGGTCTGGGGGGGGGGGGCTTTTGCCCTATAATCACTATTTACTATTAAAAAGGGCATTAGCCCTTTCACTTTCCAATCGAAATAGCCCTTTTCGAAGTTTCTGCGACAACTCCTTCGATACGAAGCCCTGGTCTAACAAAAAAAAAATTAAATAAAAAATAAGGCATTGTGTCCACATCGCTCTTTTAGAAGATTAAATAAAAAAACAAGTTTTTTTTAACTGAAAGTAAGGAGCGACATTAAAACTTAAAACGAACAGAAATTATTCTGTATATGAAAGGGGCTGTCTCCTCCTCAACGCCTCGCTCTTTACGCTAAAGTGTTTTATTGTTTTAAAAAATAGAGTTGTGAGAAAGAGTTTAACTTTAGCGTAAAGAGCGTGGCGTTGAGGAGGGGACAGCCCCTTTTATATACGGAATAATTTTTATTCGTTTTAAGTTTTAATGTCGCTCCTTACTTTCAGTTAAAAAAAATCTGTTTTTTTTAATTTAATTTCTGATGACTTTTTAAATAATGTTGAAACAAGTTGAAACAAGTTGAAAAACTTTTTTTTTAATTTAATTTCTGATCGTTTTTTTTTTAAATAATGTTGAGAAATCCGGCGCCCCCTTCATAGCAATGTCCCTTCTCCCATGAAAACCTCCTCCATAGAAAGATCCTTCCACATAACCCCCGACCTCTCCCCCCCCCCCACAACCAGAAAAAATCCGCCCTGAAAACGTTTGTATACTTTCCAATCAAATAAAAATTTGAAAAACAAATAAAAACGCATCCGTGATCTTTCTTCTGGCAAAAAACACAAAATTCCACAATTTTGCAGATAGGAGCTTGAAACCTCTACAGTAGGGTTCTCTGATACGCTGAATCTGATGGTGTGATTTCCATTAAGGTTCTATGACTTTTAGGGGGTGTTTCCCGCTTTTTTCGAAAATCAGGCAAATTTTCTCAGATGCGTAACTTTTGATGGGTTAGACTGAACTTGATGAAATTAATATATTTGAGATCAGCATTAAAATCTGATTCTTTTGATGTATCCATTGGTATCGTTATTTAGAGTTTCGGTTACTATTGAGTCGGGTCGCTTTTTACTTACAGTTCGTTACCCCGAACTGTTTGAAAAGTTGTCGTCGATGCAAAATATCATCATAATGAGTAATTTATTTATTTTTCAAGTCAATGAATATTCCTTGTTGTAATTTTCCTTTATAGGAGTTTTAGACAAGGCGGTTCTAATGGTGTATTTTGTAGCTCGATGCGACAGTTTTTAGAAGTTATTGGCTGTTTTATTTCTTAGTATGGGACGTGATTGTCTCTTACTAGGTTGCTAGCTACCGCTGTAACCCGGATAATTACTACCGTCACAATCCTCTTATAGAACCTTGTTTTTGCAGCAGTAATTCATAATCTTATAAAATTTTGGTTTCTTCCCTATACCTCTCATTCTTCTTCAAATTCTTCCGTACTGTTGTGAATTCCTAAACCAGAGACTATACCCTATTAAGATTCAAGCCTGGTCAGAGAAAAGCTATTTCCAATTTTGGAGCAAAGGCCCAAATTCAACGACCCTCCTCCTTTCCATTTATATACTTAAAAAAGCTTATTATAATATTTGATCAGTGACTAACGCGAGAAGCAAATTTTGAGCTTCTAATCAGTGCTAATTCAGACTTTAGGCATTGGGTTGAATTGAGTCAAACAGGGACTGATTTAAATTGTGGTTGAGTCAAACGAGGGTGATTCAACCGGGGATTGATTTGCATAGGAGTCGAGTTGCATGAAGGTTGAGATAAATGGATTCAGTTGAACAAGGGTTCAGCTGAATGAAGATTGAGTTAAATGGGGTTGACTTGAATGGGAGGCTCAGTTGCATAGGAGTTGAGCTGAACGGGGTTGAACGAGGGTTCAGTTAAATGGTTTCAGTTACACGGGGTTCATTTACACACACACCGGGACAATCCAGTAGAGTTTTTCAATTTTGTTAGGCTGTGTTTTAGGATTTTCACTCTAATAATCGAATTTTTCGATGAAAATTGAAGGTTAGAATCCGATAGCCAACTTTTCAGTCTTGAATGAGTTAGAATGTAATGAGTTAAAATTTATCTCAAGACAGAATTTATTTGAAATTCGACTTTGGATCAGTAATAATTCAAGGCCTTTGATACCGTGATCGGTTTCACCCTGGATAATTCTTTCTTGTCTGACATTGGAATGCTTTCAGTTGTAAATTGCTTTGGAACACTGTTAAAAAAAGAATCATTGTTAATTTTTCTTTTCTTTTTACAAGGAGGAAGGAGGATTTGCCGATTCCAAGCGGCTGGTTGTGTTATTTAGCTCCAGAAATTATGCAGAATCTCAGACCCGGTGGTAATGAAAGTGACGAGCTGCCTTTTTCTGCTGCTTCGGATATATATGCTTTTGGGTAAGCTTAGTTTTAAGCAACATCGTTTAAATAAGGTGACTGCTCCGTTTTTAACCGAAACCAATGCAAATTTGTCAGAAATATTTACTTGTAAGACTAAATTTTGACAGAAGACAGTATTGCCGAGCGGATCAACGGATGCCGCTATTTGAATTCTAGCGTTAATGTCTGAATAAAACCAATTTCCTGACGTCTTCCTTGAAACAGTGCTGCTATACGTATACATTACTCAAGTTATAGCTTAGGACATACACTTCCTTAGTGCCCCCTCTCCGCCTAAAAAAAATAATAAAAAATATACGAGTAAGCAGTTGTCGTATATTTAACTATACTGCTTAAAATATTTTTTTTTTCAAGTTAAAGATTTATTATTTACGCTATCTATATACTTCTCAATTGTATTTCAGTTTAACCCTCTAAGCGTCTAAAAATAATATTTGGCAGTGACATACAATATCTGGACCAGTGGCCCCAGTTCACGAAAATACTGGGGGGGGGGGTCTGGAGGGATTTATTTTCAAAATTAAGGAGTGGGCATTATTTGGGACCTTCTCCCCCCCCCCCTATGAATTGGCATCGCCGATCTGTACTTATATATGGCCCTATATTTCAAATAGCTTAAACTCTTTTTAAGTCTACATTCGGCCCTGTCTCTATAATTGAAAGGGAATATTTTTGGTATTCTTAAAAGTAAAACAGAATTTGACCGGTCCGGGAAGCGAATTTTTTGGCTCTGATCTGAAACAGAAGCGAGCCAAAGTATTTAACAAGGTGAAGACGTTTTATTCGTCGGGCGATGTGAAGTCGGACTTCTGAAGCGAAATTTAGCCAGAGCCTAGCTTCATTTTTGGCCTCAATGTGGCATGCTTTCAAATGTAAAAATAATTATAATTTTGTCAGCTGACTCCGATGAAATTGTATAAAATTAAAGTTTGATCGTACGCGAACATTCCCGGTTCATGCAATAGACAGTCGTGACGATTTTGGTATATATATATATAGCTCACTGCGAAAATCGCACTCTGACTAGATTTTATATCTAGTGAAACGATAACGTCTGTCAAGCATAATGTCTGTTAGCTATACCCCATAAAAAGCTCTTACTGTGTAGTTTTGCTTGATGCTCAAGAAACCTGGCAAAAAATCGCAGAAGAATGATAAGAAATATTTAATTCTAAATTTGGGTTTCAGTATGGGTGTTGCATGCTTTTAAATAGACGAGAATAAATTATGCAAGTCCATTGTTTTGACAGTCGAAGAAGTCTCAATCTTAATCACATGAAACAAATAAAAACGTGTGTGATGAAATTGGGCAAAGATGGCAGTATTTCACACTTCGATGTGAAATTTGAACTGTGAATGTAAACTTTGTAATTAATGAAAACAGTATTACGGGTACAATTGTTTTGGACAGGTAATTACCATCTAACCTGCTTAGAACAGTCATTCTCTTAAATGTCTAGATCTATTAGTATTGATTATGTTTTATCATTTTTGTTCTTTGAACCTGTCGAGAAACAAACATGTCACTGAGAATCTAGGTAACCACCCTTGCCAAAGTTCCGGATTTGGGTCTATGTTCAAGCTATGCCCCTTAGGGATAAGGAATCCATTCTGTTAAGTTCCCTAATTAAAAATACTTAAAGGCCCCGATTCCCCCATTTCCTCTTCCTACGAGGTTAGATTGAGCAATAGTTGTGAATACATTTTTTTCCCGCGAATTTGTAGACTGGAATTTAAAGGCTTCATTTATTTAAAGATTCGTATAAGTATAAAGAAAACTGTTCAAAATGAAACTAGCTAGAGGGAATAACACTCGTTCCAGTCTGACATTTTGATAGATGTGCCGATGACGAAAATTTAGGGACCTCCTTCCTCCTCCCCCATAGAGACCAAATTTGTATTGGACTGGGATAAGGCATGGCTAGAATGTCAATTGTTAAATATGACTAGTTTGGCTGAGATCTTACGCTTAACGGTCTGTTTTTGTAGATATACTAATTACATGGACTTGAGGACCCCTTTCTTTAGCAGAAGCAAGATAGGTTCAGAAGCCTCGTCTTTGAAAGAAATAAGAGATACATTAACCTTTACCTGTCATCAAGTCTTTTGAAAATCCAGCAACCTCTTATAGATGTTCTGATGGCAAGAATTTATGAAACGTCTCCCTCTACATATTTCAAATTATTTGTGAACTTTAAAAATACACAACTTGGGAATTAGCTTTTATTTTCTACCGAGTTTGACTAAAATGGTGTAACTTTTCTGGCAGATATCCTGTTATAAGAGTACATCCTTTTCCCCATCCCTAGAAAGGTATTATCAAGTCTAGATTCTGAAATGTCACATGTAGAACATTAGATCTTGTTTTCCACCAAACCTGATTGTTATCCGACAACCCATTTTGGTTGATTTTCTAACGACAAGAGTTATAGAACCCATGCCCCCCCCTAATGGCTGGATCGGGTGCGGTCTTCAAAAAGGGACAGTTGGGACGCTTATCTTGCTTCTCTCCAAGTTTGTTTGAGACCCTACAACTCCCTTATGGTCGGTCCTGTGATGACAAGAGTTTAGGGACCTCACCCTATAGAGGTCAGATCGAATTGAGGCCCTGAAAAAAGACAACTTGAAGACTAACTCTTACATTGTGTCTGCTTTATTTGAAACTCGGCAAACCTATCTGCTACGTGCCCTCATTACAAGAATGGATCCCTCCTCCTTCATTCCACAGAGATATCTAATAAGGTTGGAACCCAAGAAGGAATACGCATAACACTGGCTCTTGGTTCTTACCGAGTTTGATTGATCTCTGACAACCCTCTCTGATAGATGTAATGATTCCACGGGTTTAAGTATCTCTTCCCTCCACATGAATCAAATCATGTATGAAACCCTGATGAAAGACACAACTACGGTACTTACTGTTGCTACCTACCAAGTTTGGTTGAGATCCAACTGCCCATTCTGGTAGATGTTATAACAAGAACTTTGGAACCCCTGAAGAGTATAGATTGTGTCCTGTAACTCATTGGCGCAACCAGGACACTTAATTTCGCTTCCCAAGAAACTTGTTTGAGATTTGAAAGTCCGTTTTGGTAGATATTGTAATCTCTCCTCTCCCAGGAGGTCAGAATGGGTACGAACCCAAAAAAAAGAAGAAGAAGAAACAAAAGGACAGACAGAACAATTACTGAAAAAAATATAAATGTTTTTACTTTTATAACTTTAATAAATCAAATAATTTTAACGTTTTGATTACTAAATATCAGTATATGTATATTAAACTGACAATGCACATTAATTTGTATTTTTTCAGTGAAGTGCAAATTTTGTTCTGGTCTTGGGAAGGCATAGGGGTTTTTCGCTCAACTTATGTTAATTTCTGCTCGTTTTGAGTTTGACTCGGTTATTTATTGTAATTTCTGTTCGTTTTGGGTTTCATTTATTTATCGATGCTGATTTGTGGTAGTTTTGAGCTTGGTAGATTATTTTATTTTATTTTTGCCCATTTTTTGTTTAATGGAGTTCTTTACTTTTCTTTGAAAGACTTATTTTGTGGGAAAAGGTTTTTTAATTAATTTCTGTTCGTTTTATATTGACATAGTCTTTTCAGGGAAAAAGAAAATAACACTTTAAATCTTTTCGTTTTTTAAGACTTTATAGTTTGGCCTGCTACTTGTATGCTGGAGAAAAATTTTCAGCAATTTTTAACAACACACCCTTTTAAAAATCTGAAAACAACTGTTTAACTTAGTTTCATACCTCCTCTAGTTGACATGAAATGGAAAACTTGATGCCATTCGCAAAAAAATCTGTTTACTTTCTTGGATAGCTTGGATACACACACTATTTTGATTTGTTGAAATTTTAAGAGCAGAAGTAGCCTCGAAAGTTTGAACTTAATACCCTCAGTCGTTCTTAGGATACTGCTGAGATGCAATATTGGGAATTAGCATTATCACAGTACATTTTGATTTAATCTTAAGGTAACATTTAGTTTTTAAACATAATGGGCAAATGGGAGGGTGGGAGTAGAAGGGGGGTTAGTTGCCTTCCAACCACTTTCGACTATTAAAAAGGGCATCAGCCCTTTCTATTTTCAATCGAATGAGCCCCTTTCGAAGTTCCCACGACAACTCCTTCGATACGAAGTGCCCTGGTCTAAACAACAACAACAACAAAAATATTACTGCTCCCAGGGAATAACTTAAAACCCTTGCCTTGAGGGCTGTGGTGGAGTATCCTCCTCAAAACATATTTTCTATTTGTAAATCAACTACGCTGAACAAAATGGCTATCTCAAAATTTTTATTGGATCTGTTTGGGGGAATGATGGGCGTGGGGGGGGCTAGTTGCCCTCCAATCACTTTCGACTATTAAAAAGGGCACTAGCCCTTTGAATTTCCAATCGAATGAGCTGTTTTTGAAGTTTCTACAACAACACCTTCTATAAAAACATTCTATGCCCCCTGGACATAACTTAAAACCCTTGGCCTGAGGGTTGTGGGGGAGTGTCCTCCTCAAAAACATATTTTCTATCTGGAAATCAACTACGCTGAACAAAATGGCTATCTCAAAATTTTAATTGGATATGTTTGGGGGAATGATGAGCGTGGGGGGCCAGTTGCCCTCCAATCACTTTCGACTATTAAAAAGGGCACTAGCCTTTTGAATTTCCAATCGAATTAGCCTTTTTTGAAGTTTCTACGACAACACCTTCTATAAAAACCTTATATGCCCCCAGGGCATAACTTAAAAGCCTTGCTCTGATGGTTGTGGGGGAGTGTCATTCTCAAAACATTTTTTTTTTTTATCTGGAAATTAACTAGCCTACGCTAAACTAAATGGTTATCTCAAAATTTTGATTGGATGTGTTTGGGTGAATGATGGACGTGGGGGGCTAGTTGCCCTCCAATCACTTTCGACTATTAAAAAGGGCACTAGCCCTTTGAGTTTCCAATCAAATGAGCCTGTTTTGAAGTTTCTACGACAACGCCTTCAATAAAAACCTTATGCCCCCAGGGCATAACTGAAAACCCTTGCCCTGAGGGTTGTGGGGGAGTGTCCTCCTCAAAAACACATTTTCTATGTGGTAATCAACTACGCTGAACAAAATAGCTATCTCAAAATTTCGATTAGATGTGTTTGGAGGAATGATTGGCGTGAGGGGGGGGGGGGGCCAGTTGCCCTCCAATCACTTTCGACTATTAAAAAAGGCACTAGAACTCTCGATTTTCAATTGAATGAACCCCTTTTGAAGTTTCTACGACGACCCCTTCTATATGAAGTGCCCTGCTTTAAAGAAAAAAAATAATAAACTGTACATTGTGTCAACATTGATCTTATATGTCCTCAGGGCATAACTTAAAACCCTTGTCCCGAGGGTTTTGGGGGAGTGTCCTCCTCAAAAAGATATTTTTTATGTGGAAATCAACTACGCTGAACAAAATGGCTATCTCAAAATTTTGATTGGATGTGTTTGGGGGAATGATGGGCGTTGGGGGGATAGTTATCCTCCAATCACTGTCGACTATTAAAAACGGCACTAGCCGCTCCGATTTCCAATCGAATGAGCCCTTTTCGAAGTTTCTACGACAACTCCTTCGACACGAAGTGCCCGGGTATGGAGAAAAAAACACATTGTGCCCACATCGTTCTTTACTTAGGCAGCGCTAGCGCGCTGCCTTTGATATGGTGATGAAAAAAATTTAAGAAGTCCCACTCCCTTTTGAGATCTAAAGGGATATTTATGATCCCCTAAAAGGCACAATTGGAGCAATTACTCTTACTTTCCACCATTTTTGGTTTGAATTGGACAACCCAATCTATTAGATGTTGTAATGGCAGGAATAAATTGATCCGCTCCTCTTATTGGTCGGATTGGATCTGAACCCTGAAAAGACACAATCAGGATAGTTACTTCTACTTCCCACCGTGTTCGATTGAGATATAATACCTTGTTCTTGTACATGTGTGGACATGAACATAGTGAACCACCTTCCCACAATGACTGGGATGGATACAGACTCCAAAAAGGCACAAATAGGTCATCAAGTCTTACATTTGACTAAGTTTGGTTGGGTCACAGTAACTAGTCTTGCTTGATATCGCAATCCCGTAATTTATGGACTGCAACCTAGCAAATGCTGAATCGGTATAGATTTCCAAAAGGCCGTAGAGGAGAGATTGTTTCTGGTTGCCCAACAAGGACAGTTGCTCTTACCATAAATCCTGATTTAAATCTGATATCCTGTTTCACATCGATGTCATGATGGCAAGAACTAAGGTAGGCACTGGGTGCCCCGAAAGAGGTCAAAATGAGGATAAACGCCCAAAAAGCAAAACTAGGATAGTAGTTTTTCTTCCCGCCAAGTTCTTTTTAAGATCGAAAAAGCCCTTCTGCTGAATATTTTGGTGACGATAATTTAGAAACCCCCTTGTAAAGCGCATACGCTGGGTTTGTATCTGGGAGAGAGGAATAGATTCGATAAAAGTACCTGAAATATATTTACTTTTTATGTGTGCAGTGCAATGCGTGGTTGGGGGCAATCATCCGACGCTTTCTGTGTTCTTCCCCCAGATTTCTCCAGGTGCCCATTTAGAGGTGGGTCGACTCTGGCTGAGCTTATAGAGTCACGCCACTGACCTCTGTTCCAAACCAAATAACCAGCGACACCAGGACTCAAACCTCTGTCGTTAGGATTTGAAGTCTAGTGTACTAACCTCTCTGCTAGGACGGAAATAGACGAATTATACGGAGAAACAAAATATTATATGACAAAATAAGAAAATCATAGGCAGCGCAATCGTGCTGCCTAAGTAAAGAACGATGTTGGCACAATGTATTATTTATTTTTTCTTCAATACCAGGGCACTTCGTATCGAGAGATTTGTCGTAGAAACTTCAAAAAGGGCTCATTCGATTGGAAATTGGAATGGCTAGTGCCCTTTTTCATAGTCGAAAGTAATTGGAAGGCAGATAACACCCCTTCCATGCCCACCATTTCCCCAAACACATCCAATCAAAATTTTGAGATAGCCATTTTGTTCAGCGTAGTGGATTACCGGATAGAAATTATGTTTTTGATGAGGACACTCCCCCCACAGCCCTCAGGGTAAGGTTTTTAAGTTATGCCCTGGGGGCATATAAGAATGATGTTGGCACAATGTATTATTTGTTTTTTTTTTTTTTACTTTGGACCAGAGCACTTCGTATCGAAAAAGTTGTCGTAGAAACTTCGAAAAGGGTTCATTCAATTGTAAATTGGAGTGGCTTGTGCCCTTTTTTAATAGTCGAAAGTGATTGGAAGGCAACTAACACCTCTTCCACGCCCACCATTTCCCGAAACACATCCAATCAAAATTTTGAGATAGCCATTTTGTTCAGCGTAGTTGATTTCCAGATAGAAATTATGTTTTTGAGGAGGACACTCCCCCACAGCCCTCAGGGCAAGGGTTGTAAGTTATGCCCTGGGGGCATATAAGGTGTTTATAGAAAGCGTTGTCGTAGAAACTTCAAAAAAGGCTCATTCGATTGGAAATCCAAAGGGCTAGTACCCTTTTTAATAGTCGAAAGTGATTAGAGGGCAACTAACTCCCCTCTCACGCCCACCTTTTTCCCAAACACATCCAATCAAAATTTTGAGATAGTCATTTTGTTCAACGTGGTTGAAGGTTCTGGAAATTAGGTTGTTGAGGATGACAACCCCCCCCCCCCTCACACACACACACATCCCTCAGGGCAAGGGTTGTAAGTTATGCCCTGGGGATATATAAAGCTTATATAAGGTTTTTAAACGAGCAAGAACTAATATGAGTTGGGCTCAAAACCCCTGTGCCTTCCCAAGGCCAGAACATAATTTGCAGTTTACTGAAAAAAATACAAATGAATGTGCATTGTCAGTTTAATATACATATACTGATATTTAGTAATCAAAATGTTAATATTATTTGATTTATTAAAGTTATAAAAGTAAAACATTTATATATTTTCAGTAAAGTGCAATTTATGTTCTGGCCTTGGGAAGGCATAGAGGTCTTGAGCCCAACTCATGTTAATTTCTGCTTGTTTTGAGTTTGACTCGGTTATTTGTTGTAATTTCCGTTCGTTTTGGGTTTCACTTATTTATCGTTGCTGATTTGTGGTAGTTTCACGCTTGGTAAATTATTTGATTTTATTTCTGCTTATATTTGGTTTGACGGTGTTCTTTACTTTTCTTTGAAAAACTTATTTTGTGGAAAAAGTTTTTTTAATCAATAAAA